>JAFIRS010003326.1:0-142493 GCA_018342105.1 Gonioctena quinquepunctata | reverse complement strand
AAAGCGTCGGGGAAAGGGGGGAACCCCGGAGGTTGCCGAAAAATATTTTTCCGGGCGGCAATGTGGTCAAACTGCTATACCACATATGCTGTAACATGCGTAGTTCCCTCTATCGAATACACCACAACCATTTACGTACTCATGAAATTCGTACTTATCCCAAAATACGAATGACACTTGGAATTTTGACGTAAATATCACGATAACCTAATTTCAGCTTTTTCCCTTTCAAAATATAAAAATCACAGGTAATTTTTCACTTATTATCATGTATTTCAGTTATTCATAAGTGGAAAATATGTTTTTCACAAGTATTGTCAATTCGCATTAGTAATTGGTATTTTGTTATGGTATCATGCTGAAACCACTTTGCAAGATAGTTTATCCTATTTTTTTTAGAATGGTTGATATCGACAAATAACTTCTGCTGAGGCGTATGCTTTTCTGGAGCACAATTCCTTCAGATGGGAATCTGAAGCGGGTGAACAGACAACCCGATTCAGATCCGATGAAGATTTTCAGCCAACGATGACCTAGTCGAACCAGCAATAGTGGTGTTTAGTGAAAGGAAGGTGAAGATAGGAGGGCGGTTATGGAGAAGATAGACAAGATGAAGCTGATGATGATACAGGGAAAATATTAAAGAAAGTAATGGTGCCCATGATAGTGACTGCTGGGAGGTTTGATATACTTTTGTTGTAGTAAGATGGAGCAAAGATCTTTCACCCTGATATGATAACTTTACTGAGAATTTGGGTCAAAATGTTGCTGGAAAATCTATACCGATTGAGTTTTTCCAGTGTTTTGACGACATTTCTCTGAATGAATTGGCATCAAACAAATTTATATTGCACAAAATCACTTGTAAGAATGGTGGTTTGAACCTACAACTCTCATCGGAAATGAAAATAGTTTTAGCAATCAATATCCTAATGGGGATAAAATCCCTCTCAGCTACAGGACTATTGGTCATCACGACCAGAACTTCGAGATCATCATATTTCTTCACTAATGAATGTAAATCGGTTTGGTTTCTACTCACCAATATTCATTTGAACGATAACTCGCTCATGCCAAAAGGAGCAACCTAACTCCGATGTATTATATAAAAATTCGCCCTTTTATTGATGGTCGAAATCAAAATTTCAACATTATTATAATCCAACCAAGGAAACAGTCCATTGACGAGAGTATGGTGAAGTAAAAAGGCAGGTCGGCATTCAAACGATATATGCCTAAAAAGCCCATAGAGAGGGGCTACAAGGGATGGGTTCGAGCAGATTTGACAGGCTATTTGTAACTTTGAAGTTATCCCGGGAAAAAGGTGAAAAAAAAAAAAAGAAACAAAAAGGGACGAAAAAGGAAATCGAAAGGAAGACGAAGATGAAGAAGAGGCTGACAATGGAAATGATCGGCATGGGAGAAAGGGTTGTCCACACAATGACTGATGTTTTAGAGGTGAAGGATACCACGTGTATTTTGATAACTATTTCACTACAAAAGGGTAATGCGGGACATGTATGAAAAGGAAATATATTGTTGCGGAACAGTGCGACAGAATAGAAAAAAAATTCCCAAACTGAAAACTGATAAAGCTTTGGCTAGGGGAGAATGGGACTGGTCTACAAGAAGGGCAATGCTGAGCTGTGTGAAACGGAAGGACAAACGAGCAGATACTGTTTCTACTATACACAACCCGGAAAAAAAATGCACCTGTAGGGAAAAAAAAAGAAAAGGATGGAAGCATCACACAAATAAATTGCCCCATTTCCGTGGATTACAGACGCTGTATGGGGAGTAGATCCAGCAGATATGATAAATCATATTATGGATCGACCGCAAAGCCGAAAATGGTGGATCGCCTTTGGCATTTCATGATACCGCGTTGGTAAATGCATTAATTTTATATAAACAATCAACAAAAGTAAAATGAAATCGAAGATTTTCGTCTGGAAATCGTAACATCTTTAGTCGGTGCTAATCCACTGAAAAAAAAATGGACAGATCTATGTCCCCCCTTGGTTGAAAACAGATCAAAGTACAAATACCAAAGGCGCTCCGGCATGATCAACCAAAACACCTTCCTGAGTATGGAAATTTAGCGTTGTGCAGTTTGCAGCACTGCAAAAAAATCCCCACAGAACTCGTTGGTCATAGCGAATGAAAAGTAGGGTTATGCATAAAAAAATTGTTTTAAAACATCTAATTTGAACATTTGATTTTGTTGGACGGGTTTTTTTGCATCTGGCAAAGTGGTGGTCACGCCATGTAACCACATAAGCACCAAGAATAAATGAATATATTCAAGTAAATATTTATTTTATTTAAATAAGCGCTCATAATATAAATTTGGCGATTTACATTACAAACATTTTTTAATCTTGCTTCAAGGGTTTATTTACTCTTACTTGATTGAGAATGGTTGATTTTCGATGGGTACAGAAGAAATATAGACCAAAAAACATTTTTCACTTCTCGTCGCCAAACAAAGGGCTGGCGCGTACTTCACTCGATCGACAATGTCAATGACGGTTGTGCGGTGAGTTCCTCCCGTAAACCTTTCTTTTCGCCATTTGACGAGTTAGCGTGCGGTGTGTAGTTTTTGAGATAATTCCCATTGCAAACTTACCCATATGCTCAACTAGCCTGCTCTACCCTATTACCAGAACATGTATGCAACAGAAATTTAATCCAGCTCCAAGTTTGCAAAAAAAAAATCTGAAGAACTGGGCAATTTTCAACTTTAACACCCCATATCTAGAAAAACAGTCATAGGATTGGTTGGGGGCCCCTTGACACTTTTGGTTACTAGGTCGAGTACAACAGCATACCAAAGTGTCAGAAAATCTGATTGATCGACTTTACATAAAGGAAGTGCAGGGTCCTTTAAATGGGATCACCTTTGAAGTATATCCTATCCAATAAATGACAATCAACAAAATCGGAAAAAAAC
Organism: Gonioctena quinquepunctata; assembly: GCA_018342105.1. Lineage (NCBI taxonomy): Eukaryota > Metazoa > Arthropoda > Insecta > Coleoptera > Chrysomelidae > Gonioctena > Gonioctena quinquepunctata. The sequence continues at coordinate 139,540 of JAFIRS010003326.1, read as the reverse complement.
TTTAAAGTTATGCGTGGTTGATTTGTTGAAAATATAACAGGATGTTCATAAAATCAGATGTGGAATCATCTGCGACTGAAAGATAAACTTTTGTCACTATCTTCCATCGTCAAGATAACCTCTTGTGGGGATTCATGTTGAAAAGGGGAAAAATTCTCAATTGAATATTGATAGAAATATTTTTCGGAATTGAAAATCCACGATTAAAATGAAATTATTTTTGTGGATGTCTAACAGAAAACAACCTTCCCGGCTAAAGCCACGCTGACAATGAACTACATCTGATAGATATTCTGAAAAGGCCTAACTCAAAAAAAAATCTGAAATTGAAAATGCGTTCTATTTGAAAAAAAAAATATACAGGGTGTTTCCTAACTACGGTACAAAACTTCAGAGTGTGATTCGTTAGGTCATTTGACAAAAGAAGTTCCCATGAACATAGTCCGGGGTTGCTTCGTTTCTGAGATACAGGGCGTTGAAGTATTAAAAAAAAAGGTATTAAAAATATCCTGAATACCCCGAAACCGATGTGGTTGAAATGTGGTACAGGTATTTGAAGTAATAAGCAATTATTTGGCCCCAAGTAGGTCCAGGGGCGTCTCAGTGGGCACCACAGCCACAATACTGAGAAAAAAATATTTTTTTTGTTGTATTTAATTTTGTCAGATTAAACAACTGAAAATACAACTCTTGGTTCTTTGTGTTTTATTCATATCAAGCTTCGTTTTCGAGTAAAAAATACTTCAACTTATTCGACAAATTATCCATGGACAACATAAAATACCAACCTAAACAAAAAAATAAACGATTTCGACCTTAAAGAAAGGGGCAAAATGTCCACCGTCTGATAAAATACACGACTGCAATCGATTGTCATTGATTGTCTGACACGTTCAAAATACCGGGAGTATTCCTTATGACATTGCAATTGTCCTTATTCGATTCCTAAGTCTTACATCTAGTATGGGTTTTATAAACGAGGCCTTCAGATGACCCTATAAATAGAAATCTAGAGGATTCATATAAGGACTAGGGGAATGTTGAGGTCCTGCACGTCCAATCCAGCGATTAGGTGGTGATGTCGAGATGCTGACGAGCAAGAACCCCAAAATGAGCTGGAGCTCCGTCGTCCATAAACCACATGTTGCCCTACAAGAAACGGGTACTTCTTCAACAAATGGTATAAGATTTCGCAAAAAAGCCGTGTAGGATGGACCTGATAATCTTGCTGGTAAAAGGGCCCAATTAGGTAGTCACCAATAATTCCTACCCAAACGTTCAGCGAAAATCGTTGCTGTAAATGACTTTCTCTAATAATGTGGGATTTTTTGTCGGCCCAGAAATGGTATTGTGAAAGTTAAGAATCTCGTGAAAAATTTCCTCGTCCGTAAATAGAATATTTGGTAAAAAATTATCATTGTGGCCATTGTATGAATCAACCACCTGCAAAACATTAATCTTGGGTGAAAATCCTAGGCAGTAGAGCTTGGACCCGCTGTATGTGATATGGGTATAGGAGGTTTCTTTAGAACTTTCAAAGGGTTTTTTGGGCTTACTTCGCTGCAGTGCAATCTTCCTGGTCCCTTTTTGGGAAGGATCTTCTTCATCGCATCAAGTATAGCTTCTTCTAGTTCAGGCATTGTTACAGTTTCTGGTCTTCCACCACTTACATTCTTATTAAAACTTCCAGTTTCACATAATCTGCATGTAGCGTTCTAAATGTTTTAGCACATGGAATAACTCTGTTAAGATATCTATCCTGGTAGATTCTCCGTGCTTCTTCCGCATTTCCATTTGCTAATCCATAAATAAGTGCATGTCAGCCATTTTAGCGTTAGTAAAAGTATTCATGATGGAATCACTGCTAATTGACAACTCTAACTTTACTGATATGACAATCCCTATCACTCTCAGCTGGTCTCCATAGCAGGTAATCATGATTGAAGAGTGCCTTCATTTTTTGTTCTCGAAAACTAGCGATATGAAAACAACACAGGAGGCCAAAAGTTGTATTTTTACCAGCTAATGAAAAAACTTTTCAGAACCCACGCTTATATTCAATGCACTGAAAGGAGAAAATTTTTTTCTCAGTATTGTTGGCTGTGGTGCCCACTGAGACGCCACTGGACCCATTAGGGCCAAATAATTGCCTTATTACCTCAAATATCTGTACCACATTTCAACCATATCGATTTCAGGATATTCAGGATATTGTATAAATATCTTTTTATACTTCAACGCCCTGTATCTCAGAGCAAGAGCAACTCCGGACATATGTTCATAGAAACTTTTTTTTGTCAAATGACCTAACGAAACACCCCCTGAAGTTTTGTTCCGTGGTTAGGAAACACCCTGTATGCGTCGACTAGAGGACATCTTTCTTTTTTCGTCGGTTAAAAAATGTATTGAATTACTGTAGTTGACCTCAAGAATCTTCTATTCGAGTTTCGTTCATCAACTATTCCACGAAACAGTTCAGATTAGACAATATGCTGATTGCAATCGATTCCTTCTGTGCAGTTGGTGCCATTTCATACGGTGATACTGATACTAGTACCTGTTTGACTGACACGTTATTACTACCACTGGTCTCTAATCCTGGTATTATTGCTGCATATTGGAAGGATGTTCATTCTCTGTCTTGATTTTATTGTATGTCATTTCAGTAATTCCAATATTTGCAACGATATATCCCCTCCTATTTGAAGATCATTTGAGGAATATAAAAAAAATGCAAATGATAGTCCCTGAATTAGCGATGCCGTCGACGCGACAGACGATTACTGTCTATCATCGAGAGATTCTCATGTCGGCGATCAAAAAACAAAAAGAAAGGCTAATACATGAAAATATGCATTAATTCCTTATGTTCGGGGCTTTACGGGCGTCATACTTTTTATACAATTATTTTATTTAATGCAAGGAAATTTCGAAATACCCATGAAAATCATTTCAATAAATGACGCCTGTTAATACTCGTTCCTCAACGTGAGATGAATAAAAACATATTACCTACTGCAGGTGGAATTGATGAATCCCAAAATTTTTTTTTACAAGATTTTGTGAATACTCAGTTAAATGGACCATTATTGATTTTACTTATTAGTGGCTTGATATATAGGCCACAATGTTTGATATCACAAATTTCGATTTCCAAACTATAATAATTTTCCAATGCTGATAAATCGACGTACATATGACATAAAATTCCCCCTTCACAAAATTCAGCACCAACATATTTTTAAGGTCAAAATGACGTGAATTTTATCTACCATAACTTTTCTTGAAATGGCGCCTACATGTTTTTTTGGGAGGTATAGTAACATTACTTTCCATTTTTATTACCTCGCTTTCTTGTCTGTCTGTTCGGCACAAATTTTGCAATGTATTTCAAACTAACTTCACGATGAGCTAGGAACTTGAAACATAGCTCAGAACTGGATGACAATGCAATACTAACTCGCTTTCTTGTCTGTCTGTTTCTTTGTTTGTCTGTAATAATAATCATAACAGTGAGGAGCTATCGATTTTAAACGAGCTTCTTGATGAGCTAGAGAATTGAAACTTCAAGCATAGCTCATCACTGGATGACAATGCAATATTAACTCGCCTCCTTGTCTATCTGTTTGTTTGTTCGTCTGTAATATTGATGATAGTAACGAGCACTTGATGTATATTTTCAGTTGTAATATCACAAGAGAGTGAGAAAATAAAGTAGAAAATAATTCGACAGATTTTCGAAAATTTGTTGCCAGGCCTTAGACACGGGAGCTCAACGCTGATCGAGTGGCTATTGCCAAATGGCAACAAGTTTGAAAAGAAATCTGAAGAATTATTTTCCTCTTTATCAAACTCTCGTGTGGTATTCTATAGGTTAATTTTGATGTTACGATCATAAACACAGTTCCTCACACAATGAAACTATTAACTGAACCGGTTTTAATTCATTTCTCACTTTTCATGCTAATTGATGACAGACGTCAATTCAAAAATATACATTGTCAACAATAAAACAAAATTCCTCAAATTATTTCCGCGGCAATTTTCACTCTAATTGCACGAGAGGTTTGTATTTTATCGGGTAGATTTGGTTGTTTAATGAGGAACTGTTGCCTAGCAATTAGAAGAAAACTGTCAACTATTAAGGTTGACAGTTTTTCGAGTCAAATACTAAAGGAAATAGTTTAAAATTTTTGAACAACACAAATTTACCCGATATCAATACATAGATCGAGTGTAATTCGGCAGGACAATTTTATAAATAATAAATTTAGAAACATATCAATGCAAACTTTATTTATTTTGGCAACCAACACCGCGATAATTGATAAACAAATGAATAAGTGAAAAAACCACTACTGCATTTGTCGCTGTAAAAGTTGCAGCTAACTTTTGCCGCTGTCAAACTGACAATTTTTATACATGAGTTGGATTGTCTCATAGAATATTCCCACTACAGGGTGTTCATATTGATCCTAAGGGCGATAATCCTTGGATGATTTTAAGAAAAATTCTTTATATGAACAGAGGTTTGCAACCGCTTCAATTCTGAGATACAGAATGTTGAAATTCAACAAAAAATCAGTTCTTCCACAATATCTCTAAAACCACTTTGACTTATTTTTCAATTTTGGTGCATGCAAAGAACGCATAAAATAAATTTTTTCCATGATGAAGAATTTCTTAATTTTTCATCAGTGGCGTCTCTGTTAACGTCCCCCGCCATAGTTTTCGATCAAAATAATGATATGCTACTGTGTTTTCCCAAAAAATATTTTTTTGTAATAATCCTCTATCTACTCATAAAATAGTGTCTTGCCTTTTTTCGTCCGACGAACGGTTTTTGAGTTACAAAATAAAATGCATTCATTTGCTTCATATGCAAAATCAGCCGTTGAAGAGTAGTAGGATTATCTTGCTGGCTAGAAACATCTAGTATGCTAAGCCCACATTCCGTATGTTTTCAACATAAACAATGTTGACACTTCTTTAGGTTGATACGTCATATTATTCACGATATAAAAACATATTTATTAATAAAATGGTAAATTTTACAAATACCGAATTAGCAGACATGCATTACTTGTATGGGCCTGCTGACGGAAACCCATATGAAGCCAGGCGACTGTATCGAAAGCGCTTCCCGAATAAAATGGTTCCTGATGCTCGAACGATTTCAAGCACCCACAGAAGGTTATGTGAAACAGGAAGTTTTGAGCCAAATCATCACTTGAAAGGAACACATCGGACTACAAGAACTCCAGTAATTGAGTTAGCTGTTTTAAATTCAGTTGACGAAAATCCTGAAATAAGTACGAGGCAAGTTGCCAATCATTTGAATATCGCCCATATTCTAGTATGGAGGATTCTTCATGATTATTTATTATATCCCTATCACATTCAACGGGTACAGGCTCTACTTCTTCGAAACTTTCCATTACGAGTGAATTTCTGCCAATGGTTTCTCCAAAAAGTTACCATAAATCCTTTATTTGACAGGGAAATTTTATTCACGGACGAAGCTAGTTTTACTAAAGACAGGATCAGCAATTTTCATGATAATCATTTTTGGGCCGAGGATAATCCGCATGCAATCGTGGAATCTCATCACCAGGAGCAGTTCTCATTAAATGTCTGGGCTGGAATTATTGAAGATTACCCAATTGGACCTTTTTTTTACCATGCAGATTGAATGGAGATAATTATCGCCAATTTCTTGAAGATAATTCGCCAATTCTGTTGGAAAATGTTCCTATTTTAATGCGAAATCGCATGTGGTTTATGCACGATGGTGCACCTGCTCATAATCGCTGGATAGGTCGTGGGGGAGGAGTCATGGCCAGCTAGGTCCCCAGACTTTGAACAGTCTTCATTATTTTCTTTTGGGACATCTTAAGGCTTTGGTGTACAGTCAACCAATTCTAACTGAGGAAGAATTGCGAAACCGCGTAATAGTTTCCTGTGAAGCAATAAGGAATACTCCAGGAATTTTCCAAAGAGTACGCGAGTCAATGACAAGGAGGGCTGAAGCGTGCAAACTTGCAGGAGGTGGACATTTTGAACAGTTGATTTGATTTTGGTATTTTTTGTTCATAATAGTTATGTTTTTAAAAATACAAAATGTTTTTTATGCGTACCCATTACAAAAACTAAATAATAGTTACCATAAAATTGAAAAAATCTTGCCTAGATCCTTCGCTTACCACAATTATGAAATTAAGACTAAGAGAAAAAATCGAATAGGGACAAGCAAATGAATGTATTTTATTTTCTATATCGAAAACCGTCCACCCTACGGCAAAAAAAGGCATAAAACCATTTTTATGAGAAGATAGAGGATAATCACAAAAATAATATTTATTTGGAAAAAGACAGTGGCGTATCATTATTTTGATCAAAAATATGACCGGGCATGTGAACAGGGACGCCACTGATGAAAATTAAGAAATTCTTCATCATGGAAAAAATGTATTTTTATGCCTACTTTGCATGTACCAAAATTGAAAAAAAAAGCCAAAGCGGTTTCAGATATATTGGGGAAGAACTGATTATTTTGTTGAATTTCAACATCCTTCATCTCAGAAATAAAGCGGTTGCGGTTCATATATGAAGAATTTTTCGTAAAATCATCCAAGGATTATCGCCCTTCAGGATCAGCATTCAATTATGAAAGACCCTGTATAATAATGTTTTAATTGGCCAAAACGTACATGAATGATTTGAATTGAAATTTTCCATTGGTTTATGAATATGTCAAGAAATAATAATTCTAACTGCTAAAAATATCAAGGAGTTTGTTTATTTTGTTAGTAGGATTCGAGAAAATCAGGTAATCTATATATATATATATATATATATATATATATATATATATATATCGCTTCCTTGTGACAAAATAGACGGTTCCTTGTGAAATATATAAACTTTTGATATTTTCAACAGTTTCAACGGAAATATATGGCTAACAGTGATGAAAGACGAAAAAATAATAATAGCATCCCTTTTCCAGATATGAGAGTTTATAGGAATTGAAATAACATTTCACTTGAATGATACAGAAAAAAATTGCATCGATCGCTACATGAACTTTCATTCATACCACCCGCATCAAATTAAAGGAACCTCATTCCTTCAGAACAGAGTGACTAGATACACTCCTATAAAACCATAAAATCTCTCACAGAATTACGTGACATTTTTCTAGAAAACTTCTACTACGTTGAGCCTTTTAAGACAGCAGATAGTTAAGGGAAAACTCAAACTTTTCGATTTGAATGGCAACCATGTGCCGACAAACGAACGACTATGAACTACTTATACTCGATTTTGATCGATCCAGAAACAGAGTCTATCTCCATTAGGTCATTGGTCTCGACCCTACGCCTAAACCATTTGACAAATATTGGAAATTGATATCAATCAATAAGTTTTGAAAATGGTACATTTTGAATTTTATTGGAATTCTAAAAATTCAGAAGTAGTTTATATGAAGTCTCCACTGATTTGTTCACATTTTTTTGATACGACTTCTGTGTATATTTACATAAGATTAGGAAGGCTCATAATGATGCTTCATGCGCTTCAAATTCGATATATAGTAATAATGAATGAAGTAAGCTTGAACATCTTTCAAAATGGAAGTCCTTTGAAATATAAATAGCAAACAAACTATAATCATGGCAAGAAGAGTGAGGAAAAAGTTAGATTGCTTCTTGAAAATGTGTTTTCCATTTCTTCCGGTCTTCCTCATGATCGTGGAAGCGTGAAATATATTTTCGTCGACAAAAATGAATTGAAGACCTAGTAGAATGCGATGTCTCTCCTGCGTCAATGTTACGAATGATTTCTGGTGAGTACTATCTTTTGGAAAACATTCTTCTTTGCCTCATTCATCTTTATGAGTTCTTAATCAAGACTCGAATAGAAAATCAAATAACTATCTGAATGAAAATGCAGATTTCCAATTTCAGATTTTTTCTTTTGATTTAGGGCCTTTTCAGAATATCTATGAGATGTAGTTCAATGTCCAGCGTGGCTTTAGCCGGGGAAGTAGTTGTTTTCTGTTAGACATTCACAAAAAATAACTTCATTTTAATCGTGGATTTTTCAATTCACAGAAAAATCTTTCTATCAATATTCAATTGAGAATGTTTCCCATTTCAATATTCATACTGCATCTGAAGATCTTTTTGAATAGCTGTGAAATCCTATGAGAAATGCATAATACATAATAATGGATTAATAGGGTTGGGGGTTATATCTAATTTTCATATATCTCAATGATCTCACCCTATTAATAAAACACAAGTTGTGTTCCTTGTAGGGATGCAGGTTCTTATCTTTCCGAATTCTTGTCTTGAACTTTCATTTAATACAAGACAAGATCAATACAAAAACCGCTTTATGACAATGAAGATCAGACGATGATTTCTATTCGGTTGAAAAATGTGACCTCCACATCGTTAACAATTCAGTTATATCTCATATATATTTGTATAGTGACTGGGCGACCGAATTTTGCTCGGCGTTTATTTTCTTTAAAATAGTGTTTTTTCGTAGAAGATGCTTATTTAGATATAAATCACATACTTATTACGATTACCCAGTGCACAGGTTGGCTACAAATACACATTTTAAATAAACCGTATGAGTTCCTTGGACTAACCAAAGAAAAATATATATAACATTGATTTAATGCCCAAATTCGGTAAGGTCACTCGGTAAGGTTATTGGTATTCGGATAATGTCATAAAGCGCCATCTCACGAAGTTTGGAGGTACCAGTAGGCTAACATCCAATAGCAACAATGCAAGTACCACCTAAAAAATTAACGAGATGACGCTATACATTGTTAGCACGAGAGCAGATAGTGATCGTTATTCAGGAAATACGCCTTTATAGATAAACTTAGAAAGCAATACCTTATCTAAATACAAAATTTCATCCAAATCATTAGAGCCGTTTCCGAGATACACCAAAATACAAGAATTGCTCGTTCAAAGTAATAAGACATAAAAATGGATATTGATATATATGTATGAGATTGATAAACTCCGCCACCGTTTGACCGATCACCATGAAAGATTGCACATTTACATTTTTTCATAGAGAAGGTTTTTATACTATCTATTTTACTTTGACCGCCCCTAGATAGTGCTGCAGCGGGTTAACGAGATGACGGGAAACGGGTTAACGAGATAACGGCAAACAAACAAACATCAACTGGCTTCTGTTTGTTGACTCCGTTGATTTGTCGTTTACTACCAAGTGTTGTTCCATCCTTGCACTTCTTCACCGTACTGATGGGGACCCACACCCCGAAACACGTGTCTACGGTTAACACTTTTCTTTGAGGGCTATGTCCATTAAATTCCTTTCATTTTGTATTTAACAGTCTCCTCGATATTCCTCCCTTTCAACTTTTTAATCCTGGACTCGGATGTTACGCAGGTAGCTAAAGCTGCCTTCGCGATGACGTTGGTTGTTGCCCTGGAATGCAGGGTTTGCTCACCGAAACCACAAATGTTTGTTGACTCCGTTGATTTGTCGTTTAATACCAAGTGTTGTTCCATCCTTGCACTTCTTCACCGTACTGATGAGGGCCGGTAGCTCAAAACACTTGTCTATGGTTAACACTTTTCTTTGAGGGCTATGTCCACTAAATTTCTTCCAATTTGTTTTCAACAGACCCCTCGATATTCCTCCCTTTCATCTTTATAATCCTGGACTCGGATGTCACGCAGGTAGGTGTAGCTGCAGCTGCCTCCGTGGTGACGTTGGTTGTTGCCCTGGAATGCAGGGTCTGCTAACCGAAACCACAAATGTGCTGCTGGCTTCTGTTTGTTGATTTGTCGTTTACTACCAAGTGTTGTTCCATCCTTGCACTTCTTCACCGTACTGATGAGGGACGAAAGCCCGAAACACGTGTCTACGGTAAACACTTTTCTTTGAAGGCTATGTCCATTAATATTTTTCCATATATATATATATATATATATATATATATATATATATATATATATATATATATATATATATATATATATATATATATGTATATACAGGGTGTAACTGAATAAGTGTAAAACATTTAAGGAGGTGATTCCTCATCGAAAAAAAGATAGGATCTTTCATATAAAGAAACTTCATTGGAGCATCCCTTGTTAAGATACAGCCCCTTAAAGGGGGTACATAAAATTTGTATAACAATTTTTTTCACAAGCACTGAAAAAGTTACAATATTGAAATTAACCTGACGTTTTGTACTACCAAAAAGACACTTAGCCAGTAATTTATTTGGTTTTACCCCATGGTTGTAAGGGGTGAAAAACGCAACCCTAAAATTTATTTCCAATGTAACTTTTTGTCTTATTATTTGTTTACCATTTAAAATTTATTTCCGATAGCCTGTTTCATTCTAAACAAAAATGTCTCTTGGGTTTTTGCCCAAAATAAACCAGTAAGCAGCAAAACATTATTTTACGAACAACTACAGAGATACATCGTCATAAATGCGAAAATACGAAACTAATCTATCTAGTAGGTCGCTATTAGCGATAGTGACAATTAAATTGGTATGACGCTGTCAGTTTGGGAATTTTCGAAATTGAATTAATACTAATTGTGTGTTGTTGTTCTGTTCTTAATTTGTTACTTTAATAATTCACTTGTTAATAAAATGGATTACACAAATGAGGAAATGGCTGATATGCATTACGTTTACGGTCTGTCGCAGGGGAATGGGTTAGAAGCTTCTAGAAGATATGCTGAAATGTATCCTCAACGGCAGCATCCTTCACATAGAATATTTGCTCGACTTCATCAACGATTACGAGAATATGGTTCATTCGACAAAAGAACGCAGGATTGTGGTCGCCATCGAGAAATACGAACACCACAGCTTGAGGAAGCAGTACTTAATTTGATTGAAGAACAACCTACTACCAGTACTAGAAAGATTGCTTTCCAGCTAAATGTTGATCATATGACGGTATTTCGAATTTTAAAGGAACAACTCTTATACCCTTACCATCTGCAACGAGTACAGGCACTGTTACCGCGAGACTTTCCGAACCGTCTTGAATTTTGCAATTGGATGCTGGAAATGATTAGAAGAAATTGTGACTTTCTGAAGACGATAGAATTCACAGACGAATGTAGTTTTTCTCGGGACAAGATTATTAATTTTCATAATTACCACATATGGGCTGATGAAAACCCTCACGCTATTGTCAAAACTAGCCATCAAGAACAGTTTTCTCTTAACGTGTGGCTCGGAGTTATTGGGGATGATTTAATTGGGCCTCATTTTCTACCTCCTCGATTAAATGGTGAGGCATACGTTCAATTTTTAAGAGAAGTGCATCCAGTACTGCTGGAGGAAGTTCCTTTGGGCGTCAGAAGGGATATGTTTTTATGCATGATGGGGCTCCGCCCATTTTAGTCAAGTAGCACGTCAGCATTTAACTGAAACATATGCAAATCAGTGGATAGGTCGAGGAGGACCACATAAATGGCCCGCTCGATCCCCGGATCTCAATCCTCTCGATTTCTCTATTTGGGGCCATTCACAGCATTTGGTATATCGTACTCCTGTTCGCGATGTAGAGGACTTAGAAACCGCATCATCGATGCGTGCAGGGTAATCAGAGACTCCAGGAATATTTGAGCGAATACGTGGCTCAATGCGCCGACGTCTAGACGCATGCGTAATGTTTGAAGGTAGACATATTGAACATTCACTATGATTTCTACATGTTGTGTGTTTTGTTATTAATAACTTAGTTTTGTTTATTACCCTTTAATCGTTTAATGCAGGTACTAACTACAAAATAACAATAAATCCAGTTCGCATTTATGACGATGTATCTCTGTAGTTGTTCGTAAAATAATGTTTTGCTGCTTACTGGTTTATTTTGGGCAAAAAACCCAAGAGACATTTTTTGTTTAGAATGAAACAGGCTATCGGAAATAAATGGTAAACAAATAATAAGCCAAAAAGTTACATTGGAAATAAATTTTAGGGTTGCGTTTTCACCCTTACAACCATGGGGTAAACCAAATAAATTACTGGCTAAGTGTCTTTTGGTAGTACAAAACGTCAGGTTAATTTCAATATTAACTTTTCAGTGCTTTGAAAAAATTGTTATACAAATTTTATGTACCCTTTAAGGGCTGTATCTTAACAAGGGATGCTCCAATGAAGTTTCTTTATATGAAAGATCCTATCTTTTTTTCGATGAGGAATCACCTCCTCAAATGTTTTACACTTATTCAGTTACACCCTGTATATATATATATATATATATATATATATATATATATATATATATATATATTGGATCCCTCTTGTTTGTGTATATGAAAAATTCATGTATTTTGGTGAAAAATGTGAGTTTTTATTAATAAAGGCATCCACTGTAGAATGAGGCTGGTTTTTTCTTGATTCGTGATTTCTTCCGACTATTCACTGATAAGGTATATGTATCACAGGCGTGCATGATTTGTCATTGTTGTGGAGCTCTTCATTTGGTTATTAGATACGTATTAGAGTTAGGTAGACACTGGGTATCTATTTTTTTACTAGTACTGTTTCTGTTTTTCATGTTAATTATCTGTTGTATATATATTTTTCTATGGTTCTGTTATTTTTCAATAATTTCTGTAATTTCGTATGAATGTTCTGCCAGACCCCTTTTATTTGCTATTTTTATGAGTTTTTCAGTATGCTCCGTTTATGTTCAGATAATCTAATTTTTAGATATCGTCCTGTTTGCCCAATGTACACTTTGGTGCATCCTGAATTTCTGTTTAGATATAAGAGAGTTTTGTACTAATTATATTTTATAGTAGCTTTCTGTAGTTTACGACAAATTGCTTGACAATAACTAACACAATAGCTGAAACGGATGAATACAGTTATTCCATTTATTTTCTTAGGGTGACTGAACGTTCGCCGTTCATTTGTTACAGATTTACTCTTACCTGCTTTGAACAGATTTGCAAATGAGAAACTTACATCGGATGAGGTTCATGAGATGATTAATTACAGTGTATTTTTGAGCGATGCACTATAGCAGAACATAGTTTTTTGTCTTTCAAATAAATATTGAAATGTTTTAGAAAACTTTTAAATTTCTTCTTCTCCCCATTTCGTATGAAAAAATTGTATTGAAGTGTTGAAAAAACTCCAGATTTGGATATCTCAAATAAAAATTGGTTTGTGATATAAAAGGATATTCTGAAATATACTTCTCGAATCTTAGGCCATTATACAATTATTTCAGTTCCATGCATTTTATAATTGTTCATAGCTTCCTCTTCAAACAATTATTTCATTCTACCGAATCATTTCATGGCCATATGGCGCCATCTAACACAAACTGTTTAAACCAATCGGCGGTGGATAGAACATGGCGACGTTTCGAGTTACTTTCATTGTGGCACAGAGCTACCGCCATCTCAACCCTCATTTAGTAAACAATGCAGAAAACTACAGAAACCTTCTTGTTTTTGAAATGTATATCAGATCGAGAAGTGTAGATGTCACTTCATGATACTTATTCCCGTTTCTTATTTCAAGCACCTTATCAAAAAAGTAGATTGAATTAAAACAAATAGAGGTATGAAATGAAAGTTTCACTTCAGGTGTTCGCAAATATATGCAGAAAGAATCACGCAGCAGAATGTACAGCGTGGAACAGCCGAATGGAATGAATTTATAATCTCAATTTTGATAAATTTTCACCTTTATTTAAGATTCTGAAATGACATTTCACAAGGTAAGTATATCATCCCTACATTTCACGCACTTCTAATGACAGTTGTCAGCCTCCACATTTCAAAATTGTCCTGTCCTGTGATACCTCATTTGAAAGGTTTTGCACTTGAATGACGTTTTGCTACAAAAAACTGATAACTCAATAACGTTTCCTCCATGATAATGTTACAAAATAAAACAATCAATGTAGGACATGTTCAAAATTGCAAGCGTTGCTCTTCTTCGTAAGTCAGCTAGATCACTTGGTTTTATTTGGTATAGGTACCTACCATACTGTTCACATTTTCTCATGAGAAGAAGTCTAAGGGTGCAAGATCGGGTTATCGTGCTGCATATTCTAGCCATATTTGCCTCCCTATCCACCGATTTAGAAATTTCGAGGTACTGCTGATTTGGTGATATGGTGGTGATCCATCCTACTGAGCCATATCATATTAGCTAGAACTTGTGTGGTTGCTTGAGCAGAATATGAGTTTGCCAAAATTGGCAAGACATTATTTTGGAGCAGTGCTGAATACTTATTTCCATTCAAATGTCCATCATGAAAAATTGAATAATAATATGCTTTCCAATCATCCCTGCGCAACAATGAATTTTTCAGTCCTTTGCATATGTAATTGATTCTGCCATTCAATAAGGATTTATTTCAGACGGTTTCAACGATTAACATAGCCATGAATGTTGAAATTACTATTTAAAGAAGAAAAATATACTTGTCTGAATGATTTTATTTTTTAATCAACAACACATATGACATACAACAACTATGATGAATACACATCATATATAAACAAAATATACAAAGTGATTTCTTCATATTGTTTCCAACACCCCCTCTCAATCTGAAGAAATCAAACCCATCATTTCTCTGAATTTTCTTATCTTGTTAACTTCCAATGGTTTCGACAGTAGATCAGCAACCATTTCATTAGTTGGACAATATTCAAAAAATATTTCATTCTTTTTCTTCATTTATTTGGCAAAGTTGTATTTTATATCTATGTGCTTGGTTCTGTCGTTTATTCTTTCTGAATCTAACATCTTTATACAACTTTGATTGTCTTCAAACATTTTTATTTCTATCACTTCTTCTCCAAAATCTTTCAACAATTGCTTCAGTCACATTGCTTTTCGACATGCTTCTGATAAAGCTATGACTTCTGCTTCTGTTGATGAAAGTCTTGTTTCTTGCTTCTCCAGCTCACCAATCCACTACTATACTTGAATAAATATCCAGTATTTGATTTTCTATCTCGTGTGTTTCCACCCCAATCTGCATCAGCATATCCATGAAGAATATTTTCAAAAATACCACGTTTTCCCAATTGCATTATCATATCTCGTGTACCTCAGAGGTATCTCAAAATGCGTTTCACCTCTGCCCAATCTCTTTCTGTTGGCTGACTCACTTTCCTACTCAAGATTGAAGTACTCACTGATATGTCTGGTCTTGTGTTTACAGCTATATACAACAGTGCTCCGATGGCTTTTCTATATTTTTCAGAAATTTCCAATGAAATTTCCTCTTTAATTTTGAAGTATCCCGTATCCAAAGGAATATTTGACACTTTGGCATCTGTCATATCAAAAGTTTTAAAAATTTTATTTTTGTAAGTCAATTTGCAAATATTGAAAATCCCATTTTCTTGTCGCCTTACTTGTTTTCCGAGAAAATATTTTATGTTTCCTAAGCAATGTATTTGAAACACATTTTTTAACTGTTCGTAGATTTCTTCTATGTATTTTTGTTCTTTACATGCAATCGGTACATCATCCACGTACGTTAGAATGTATATTTTGTTACCTTCTTTTTCTTTCATATATAAACATGGTTCAGCGCTTCCCCTCCTAATACCATACTTCTGGAGTATTTCATCTAAGAGCATATTCCAAACACGGGCCCGCTTGCTTAGGACCATGAATGCTCTTGTGAAGTTTGCATACCAAATTCTCTTGACCTTCGTTCATGAATCCTTCGGGTTGTTCCATGTAGATAGTTTCAGATAATGTGCCATTTAAAAATGCTGTTTTGACATCGTAATGACGAATAATTAGATTATTTTGTCCAGCGATCACCATCAAAATACGAAATGTCACTTGTTTGACAACTGGTGCAAACTAAGATTAAGATGTTCACTTATACCTGTAAAATATTGGGACAAACTGGGGGACCACAGCCCACTTGATAAAGGGAGTTATCTAGAGTTTCAGATGGCGCCGACGTCGTTTCTTGTCATAATTCAGTAAACTGCAATTTCATACCACACAGGGTGTTTTTGTGATTTGTGTCTCCTGATCCGTTCTGTGATTGTGCTTTTGTCGCCTTTAAGGTTATGTCAATTAGTTGTGAAATATTTTGAGGTTGATCGATCAATGTAACATATTTTAGAACAAACTATTCCATGTTATTATATATTGTCAGTATTATATATATAATAACCCTGAGTGTTATATTGAATTTTCGAGAGGGTTCCGAAATAATTCTAATTATGTACCGTACCAATTTATTTTGTATGGTTAATTTTCTATTGATACAGCTCCAACGAGTTGGTACTTATGTATTTCTGTCCCTGTTTGCTCGTGATAAAAATCTTATGATGGAGCGGATAGCTTTCAAACCAATAAAAGTACGGGAGATGTAATCTCTTTCGCTTTCTGAAAAATCTATATTCTAGTCTGAAGGAAGTGTTTTGCGACATATCTAAAGCTTTTGACTGTTACGTAAGCTTCATCTCTACAGCTTCAGAGGACGAAGCTTCAATTGGTTCGAATCCTATCTGAGTGAAAGAACCTCTCAGCTTTTGAACAAATTAAAGGTGTTCACTATTTTGGCAGACAACACGACTATCTTATCGCAAGAACTCAAATTACCTTCATATAGCGGAGTAAAAATAGCTTAAAATGATGCATTATTTTGGAATCCTGGAGGATTCCATGGATTTTCCTAAAACCTTCTGATATTACTAGAAATTGCTTGCAGAAAAAAGTTATAAACTTATATTCGTGCACTGCTTGTTTATCAATTGTTTAAACAATGAAAAACAATTTTGTTAGGAACATTTTACCCAAATTGATACTATAGGGGTTTTTGAGGTCGCTGAACCAGAATATGACATTGAAAAAACGATGGCGTGGCCAGTCGTAAAGGTAGATTTCATGAATGATAATTTGCAGCTACCTATTTGTTATTTATGTGTACATCTAAGAGAAAAAAAAATCGGGTAAAATTTGTGAGATAGTGAAGCTCTATCAAACGACTTATAGTGCCGATATTGGGTATGGAAATGAAATAATGCGAAGTTTTTCAACAGCTGCCATTTTGAGACTATTGGACCATTTTCGCTCGTGGCGACGTGCTCCTCCAGCGCTGCACTTCAGAGTCGCCGCCTCACATTTTTTCGCACGTTAGCGAAAAAATTCTGCAGCTTATAGTTTTATTTTGAAGAAAAATTTTATTCATTTCTGCGAGTGGCACCATTATTTATTCATTTTTAAATATTCAATATACAATGTAATTTGGCAACTTATTTGTTAAATAATTAATTAAGCACATACTTTATGGTTGGTAACTTTTTATATGTTGTTCCTTACATCATCACTAATGTACAGTAAAAAGTTCCCGCAGTCCCCTAACTTTCTGAAGCTAAAATCTAATATTATTCCACTACTAGTAAAATGACTCGTATATGTATAAATTAATTTGAATCTTCTCTGAACCTTTGCCCATTGGAATAATTTTTTTCAACTTTGATTGTAATGTATCTAGTAACTAGCAAGTCAAATATTACTTTTATATCTATTTTTTATATTATATATATTTTGTATAAAATTATTCCCATGAGATGCAGTCTTCTGACTAAAAGTATTGGAAAATTCTAAATATAGTGGATATTTTCTTCCAAAGAGCTATGGGACCTTGGGACGGTTCGGAATTCACAAGTCAAATATAATTTTTCTTATAGAATAAAATGTCCACGCTTACTTTTGAAATTCATGTGTTTATTAAAAAGTGATAATCATCATAGTCATTAGCCCTAGAAAAATGTAAAGAAAAGCATTAAAATTATTTTTTTCTCCCCTTATATTTGTTAGTAGGGCTCACCTTTTCCGGCGAAGTCATTCTAAGATAGCTGGAAGCAGCCTAGACTGTCGCACACCAGGATTCATCGATTTGTCAACTTCATCAACAGATTTTATGATATCTACAATGAACTCTCTGATTTTGTTCATGTCAGAAGGTTGTTAGAGAGGTAATAGTCCGGCAGAGATGGGCAGTGAATGGCTTGGCAATAGTTTGTATCGGGGAGTTTAATGGAACAATGTCATCGGAGACATTTTCCAGTCCCCTCAATTTTCAAGTTGATTCATCATCTAGAGACATCAGTCCACTCTCCTACCTTTCCTCATTCCTTCGTGGAAGTTTCCATGATCCGAAAAAGGCCATTTGAGAAGAAATCACTTTGAAAAAATCGCCAGGTAGACCTCAAGAAAAATCTGATTTTTGACAGACAGATGTAAACATTGTAGTAAGTTTCGAGGATTTCATCTCATTTTCGCGCCAACTGTTCTGAGCGGGATCTTGTTCGTAGCACTATAATCTTTGTAAACGATCAATCAACAATTTTTTGCATGAAGTAATGTTGACAGAAAAAGAAAATTTCATAGGTTTGAAGTTTGACATTTTGCGTGACACAAACCACAAACATTCCTTAACCGCGCCATCTACTAATGAAGTTCTAAGCAGAATTCAACGTTTTTCATTTGTTGTCCCCCAAAAATTCTAAACAAAATCGAATCAGTGAATACACCAGGGTTTTTAGGCATCTTAACTAAGATGTATGAAAACCCTGGTGCTTGCACTTATACCTGTAGAAGTTTGGGATCGACTTGGCGACACTTGGCCTACTTGATAATAGAGATTACCAGCGTGTCAGATGGCGCCAATGTCGTTTTAGTTTCAATTCAGGAACAGGGTATATTTATTTCCCCAGCTTTCTTTTTGATGCGAACTGTTCGCGGGTTCTAATTCTAGCTTTGCTATTGGTCGAAAAGAGACATCTGTCAAACTTCACCAATAGGAAAGCTAGAATTAGAAGCCCCCGAACATTGCACAAAGAAAGCACTGTCGTGTTGTTTTTCGTATTTTGTACCATTTGAATTTGAGGTTAACTGCATTATGACAGACGGTGAATTGGAAATGAAATTGTCATTGAATTGCAGAAAATATAAAATTCAATGCATACAATATGATGAACAATGAAAATATCATTATCAGTCAATTCGTCAAGATTTGTACTTGCTTTTGGTACTGAATACAGGTGAATATTCGAATCTGCGGCTTTATACCACACAAAATACAAATGTGGCCCATTCTACAAGAAGTTTCCTTACACTTACACACTACACTACCTGAAAATAAACAATTCCTCAAGCACTAATGAACTGATAAACGAGTGATTTTTCGAAGAACAACTCAGGAATAAGTTAAGCAAGATTTCAAATCAAAGAGATGGAAAACGCATAGATACCGACAAAACACTGAAAATAATTTCATATAAGATGCTGCAGATGTCAAAAATCAAGTTCTGACATTGAGCGAGAATATAAACAAATATTTTTGAACGGAGCCATCTACCACAGACTAACCACAGAGAGAAGCTCTGTTGAAGTAACAGGTGGTATCCCCTCGAAAATCTAAACACTACCAAATCAGTTCATTCACCAGGGTTTTTAGACATCTTAGTGCAAACACTTCATCCCAGTCATCTCCATATTTTTGTGAATAACCTTTTGCGACTATCCTAGCTTTGTACCTCACAATGGCTCCGTTTTCATCCGTTTTCAATTTGTATATCCATTTGCAGCCTACGATATTTTCATTCACAGGGGGAATCCACAGTGACCACGTATCATGTTTTCCATTGAATGGATTTAATCGAGAATCGCATTTTTTCAGTGACTTTGATCACTTCTAGAAATTGCTTCATTGTAATTTTTCGGTTAATGCGTCATCTTCTTATGCATTTTTACTGTTTTCAATTTGAAATCTTCGAATCTCTCTGGTAATTTCCCTTTAGTTTTCCTTTTTGATCTTCTCAATTCTTCTGTGTTTTCTGGATATGTCAAGTCATTTTCGATTTCAAAGTTATTACCTTCTTCAGCTGTGTCATTTTTGTTGTTGTCTTCCAAGTAAAATTCTACTTCATTCTCCTTTTTATTTTTCTGCACGTTTGCTTTCTCCTTTTCGTTTTCCTTCTCATTGATATATATGCTATTATTGTGGCAATTTTCAATGAAGTGAACATCTCTGCTGATTACTATTTTATTTGTTTTTTTTTCTAGTAATCTGTAAGCGTTTGAACCTTCTTCGTACCCCACAAAGACATATTGATTTGATTTTCCGTCTCTTTTGGTTCGGTACCAATGCATATACTAAAGACTTTTATATGGTTCAATGAAGGATTCTTTCCCATCCATAATGTATAAGGTAAATTTTCATTTTTTCCGTTTGTTAGCAAACGATTCTGCAAATAATCTGCTGTTGACACTGCTTCGCCCCAATATTCATTTCCCAAACAACATGCAACGAGCCATTTCTGTTAATGAGCGATTTTTCCTTTCAGTAACGCCGTACTGCTAAGGTGCAGAGAGTTGTATTCAATTCCTTCAGTTTGAAAAAATTCTTTCAGATCCTTATTTACGAATTCTCCTCCTCTGTCTGAACGGAATTTCTTTGTTTTCATATTGAATTGATTCTCCACTTTTCTCACATATTCTTCGATTTTTTTATAGTCATCATTTTTCTTCTCCAGTATAACGGCTGAAATCATCGATCAAAGTTAGAATGTACTTTTTATTTCCTGGGTTGACTGTTTGCATAGGTCCACAAACATCTGCATGAATGAGATCTAATATCTTTGTCGTTTTGGTATGAGAATTCTTAGAAAAAGGTAGTTTTGCCATTTTTCCTCTAAAGCAACAATCGCAGGTAAATTTTTCGTTGCATTCTTTCAATTATATACCGTCTATTCCAAAGTTATGTAACAACTTTCTTACTGCTACTGGATCCCGATGTCCAAATCTTCGATGCCAACTCTAAATACATGCACAGGTGTCCTTATCCCACACTTAATACGCTTTTTCGGGTGATTGAAGTTTGTTTAGGTTTTTCTCAAGATTTGCAACAGCATATAATTTATTGTTCTTCCTGACCTTACAGTTTCAATCAGCAAAGATTATTTCGAATCTCTGTGTTTACAATTTGCTTAAAGATATTAGACCATTTTCGAGTTGTGGAACATACAACACACCTTTGATCGGTATTTCTAATATTCCATCCCCTACGAGACATTCTAAAATTCCTTCACCATTACCCTTCAACTTCTTTCCGTCAGCTAACTGAATCTCTTTTGGAGTGTCATATATTTAAATATCCTAGACATTTGAAAAGAAATCGGATTGTTTTTTTTTATTTCTCATTTGAAAATATGCCTCAGAAATATATTTTTCATTTTATATATGCTTGGTTATATTTATTTATTATTCAGGAGGTCTCCCTGGAATGCGACCTAAGATTTTCTTTTCAGGAGGTCTACCTGATTAGAAATGTAAAGTTTTTATTTCAGGTGGTCTACCGTATTCGTGCAAGAACATAATTTTGGGTTTACCAAAATTCTGCGTTATGAATTCTTTTCCAAAGGCTGGGTATGAAAAACAATTTTCAATTTCATAATTTTTATATTCATTATTGATTTGAATATTTTCGAAATTTCTAATTGGTTCGTATCTTCAACAATTTTAGAAATATTATTCTCTTCAACTATTGTTGAAAAATCAATTATTTTTGGAAAGTTCGTATTTTTTGAAATATTATTTTTGTCTTATTTTATTTTCAAAAAATTATATTTTTCATATGTAGAAGAATTTGGAATTTAAATTGTAATAAATGGTAATTTTCTTTGATCTGTGTCATACATTTCTCCGTTCCAGAGGTATGCAGAAAAAATTGATCTGGATTTTCGAAATTGAGTTTCGCTTTCGAAACTGTGTTCGTCAAAATGATCTGTTTCATTATTTTGTGGATCTTCAAATAGATATTGATAATCTTCATTGATAAGATTCAATGGGTCTATCTGTTCGTATGAAGGTTCAAAATTATTTTCATTCTCATATTGAGGTTAATTTATTTCATGAATTCCTTCAGAAATAAAAGTTGGTTTAGATTGGGGTTGGAAAAACTGTCTTTGCTGGGGTACAAAGAAGTATCCACATTTCTAGTTACTGTGGACATTGGTTTACTTTGAGGTGTTTGATTCATGGGTTTCCAAACATTTGGATTATTCAGTTTTCCGAAAACCTTTGATTGGTGAAAAACCTTTGAGGCATTCGTCTTGTTTGACTTTGTATTGGTTGACTAGGAAAATTACAATTCTGGTTTGAGAAATTTTGATTGGGAAAACGGTTTTGATTCGAAAAATTCTGATTTGGAAAATTTTGATTAGAAAAATTTCTATTTTGGTTAAAACTTGGTTGAGGGAAATTTGAATTTCTCTGTTGATTCATAAAATTATATTGGGTATATAATTTTGTGGTTTTTGAGCAGGCAATGGTATTTTGTAACTTGGTGGGGAATTGACTGAAATTGATTTCTTTTTCCATCGTTTACTAAGCTTAAGGAAATTTCTTCTTCGATAACAAAATTTAAGGCTTCTTCCAAATTGCTGGGGTTTTTCAATATAACTGCTGTCTGAATCATAGCAGGTAATATTTCAAAAATGTCATCAAGGTAATTTTTCAATGTTTTCGATTTGAGCATTTTTCCATCACTATGAGTGTTTTTACGAAGTAGAAAAATTTACTGCTGTCTGAATCACAATGGATCACCAGAAAAAGTTGAGTATAATTATTTTCCAAAAAAGAGTTTTAGTTGTTTGTTTTAATTTAATCTCAACAGACTGCCTATATTTTAAATCATTTGTTTATTATATTTAAATTTAAATTTGAAAAAAGTGAATCGAGAATTTTCTTCACTTTCGGAAATTGAGTTATAATTTTGTACTTCCTAGAATAGCTCTTTGTTGACGTAATTCACGATTTATTTGTGAAATATCCCTAAATGCGTTAAACATAAGAATTTAAAATTAATATTTACAAAAGAGAAAATTTTTCTTAGTGTAGGGAAGGGAAATGGTTATAGAAATGAGAGTGACTTACGGCTAAGTTTTCTTGTTTCTTCTTAATTCTAAACCAATCTTGGGAATGCTGCCCTCCGGTTGGTTGTCAGTGGTCCTCTGAATCGTTCCTGTTGCTGGATATTCCGATTCTCACCCTGTTTCTTCTTTTTTCTCAATCCCAAACAAATCTTGGGATGTACTGTCCTTCTAATGGTTGTCAGTGGTCCTCTGATTCATCCCTGTTGCTGGATATTCAGATTCTTCCCTGTTTCTGGTGGTGGTTTTTGAATTTGTGTTTTCCAAAATCCTACCGACTGCGCCAGTTACGATAGTGCCTTCGCAGCCCTTGGTTCAGAAAGCACTACTCGTTGTTTGAAACCAATTCTGTGTTGAATAACTCTTTTTCAACATTCACCTTTTTGCACAATTAAAGATTTACTTTACTCGATGCTTTTAATGAAAATTGAAAATGCAAGTTACAAGTGAAAAGAATGGAATGGTCAAAATACATATCTCACATAATTTATAACAATCAACAAATAATAAAGGTATTATAGTTCTTTCGTTTATTATCGGTTTACAAAATAATTCGCGGTAGGAGCTTGATCAGCAAAAATAAATCTCGGTAGGAGCTCAGTCTGCAATTTGTCTAGTCGCCATGAGGTCTAGGCGGCAGGGCCAGACTCAGGAACTGGATGGCAGGGCTGGACTCAGGAACTGGGTGGCAGGCCGGACTCAGGAACGTAACAGACTGTTGGCGCGCAGCGATCTAAACTCTCTGTCTTGTCTGTATTCTCGAGTGCGCGGGAGGAAGGAGCCGCGGGGTGAAAAAAAACGCATAGAAAACAAAACAAATAATTTGTGATTGCGCGGACTCTATGCATATAATCTTTTTTTTTATTATAGTAGTGATGCGTTAATAACGACTGTAGTAAATACCGGGTGACACAGGATATCGGGTCACCCCTGTAACTTCTGCATTCGTGAACGGATTTTTCTGTAATTTGGTACAGTTATATAAGCAACCATTTCAGATTTGATCACATTACAATCCAATATGGCGGACTCCGGTTTTTCTGGAAATGCCAGCAACTTTGTTTTTCCAAATGGGACACCCTGTTGTTTCAGACAATCGGATCCGACTATAGTAAATGTGCGGCCAGCCTTAAAGTTTACCGCCGGTGCCTAATAGTCCCATAGCCGCTCCCTAAATCAGGCTCTGCTCCGAGTACTACTTGGACGGGTTAAAGAGATGGGAGCATCGCTGGGAGAAGTGTGTACAGTCACAAGGAAACTATGTAAAAAAATAAAAATGATTTTGTAGAAAAATTTCTTGTATCTTTGTTGGGTCGGAATTTTTTCAGTCCACCTCGTAGGCGATAGGTATGTGTTTTTTCAACTGTTTTGTATCATTTCAGTATATGGTTTGATCTGGCAATGTTTTTAATTGGGAATAATTCAAAAGAATTTCAATTATCTGTTTAGTTATTACAGTTTCTTTGTTGAAAATGAATTTCAATGTTTTTTTCGTGTCAACTACTTCTTATTTTGTTAAGGTGTATGAGCTTGTGGTTTATTAGATATTTACACTACCTCCCAACATTATTCCATGCAATAACAATATAATGTGATCAAGATGTATCGCTTTTTGAAAATGGTTGATTATCAACTTGCTATAATCTACAAATAACATTGATCCTTGTATTCATTCATAACTCCATTGAATTGGAAATCAAATGACATGATTTTGTAAGTTTAATTTGTCCGTGCTAAAAAACGATACTTAATTAATCGCAAAAATAACCTTCTTTGAAGGTTCTAAAAGAATGACAAGGGTAATATAAATACGACGCCTGTTTACCAAATTGTTGAAAAAGACCCATATACCTATCACCTACCCTCCCAACTCGTTCACGAATGTTCCGAGTTGTTTATTAACCGACGAAACCACAAAGAAGGAGGTTCTCCAGTCGACGTGTATAATTTTATTTTTATTTTTTTAATGTATGATCACGCATAACTTTTTACTGAGGCTTCCGATTCCGATAATTTTAATTTTCAGTGGATAGGGTGTACTTCGAAGTTGGTCCCATTTGAATTTAAAAGATGAAATCCACCCCTAAGGGTAGCAACATGAAGGATATTGATCACTCACCCTCTGAATTCTAGTCCGTTAACCGATTCTATCAGGCATAACTTTGTACTGGAATCTTCGATTTGGATGATTCTTCTTTTATCAGATAGGGTATACCTCATAGTTGATCATATTTGGATTTCGAATGGAATTATCCACCCTTACGGGTAGAAAAATCGGGGATAATTGATTTTTCATTTGTGAATATTGACACACATGTGTAGTCGACAATGACAGATCGCTAGTGTCATTATCACAATCATTATATTCTATGAGAGGATGGAATGATATACAAAGTAATGAAATAAACTATCCAGAACAACAAATAGTATATTAAAGTTTAAGTGGATAAAAAGGGCTTTAAAACACGCGCGATTTTTCGAGCACGACGGCGCAGCCGGAGTGCTCGAAATAGAGCAAGTGTTTTTAAGACCAGTTATCCACGAATACTTTACATTATTTTTTTTTATTGGTTCACTTTGAAATCATATATACTGGTATTATTACTACAAAAAATAGAAATAAGAACTAATAATGCAAGAAGGTTGAATTCGTGATGTGACATCAGTATACCTTTCGTTGTCATGGAAATGAGAAAAACAGATATTCATTTGCAATTTGTTATGAAAGATCAATATTTGTTGTCACCAGAGCTCAAAAATGAATTATTCTAATATCGATTTTTTGAATAGTGAGGCTGAATCGCGGTTAATACCGCGAAAATCCAGTGTTATATATAAAAAAGAATATGAAAAGTTCATCAAATGGATGGAGGAGCACATATAAATGAACGAATTGTTAGTAATATTTTATTTGACGTTACAAGGTACTCCTGTCAGATCAATAATCAAAAATTTGTCATTTAGACTTCACGTTTCTCGATTTGTTGATGTTGTCATGGTAACTTTAAAAAACGCGCGTTTTTTAAAGTTCGATTTAAACACGCTGAGGCGTGCTTTAAATGGGTAAAAAGGGACACCAATAAAAAAAAAATTATATTACAACAAATAGTAAAAGTAGATAATAATATTATTCAACTGGTGATAGTTGAAGTAAGGTGGGTAAGTAAGTATTTTGGAAGTAATAAAAAAACAAGCAGTTAGTAATTAGTAGATTTCAGCCACAAAAAATTGAAAAATAAAAACTTTTTAACGAAAAATTAAACCAACAAAATACGGAACTGAAAAGTAAAAAATAAAATAAACCTTCTTAGTCTCAATAACTAAGCTCCTAAATGAATGTAAGTAACTAATTTCGAGTCGGCGCCAAACAATCAACGAAGATCATTAAATTTATCAGAATGTCGTCGCCCAATTCGATGCCATCATTTTACGCCTTTTATGCTTGTTTGTTTGGCGCTGACTCAAAATTAGTTACTCACATTAGTTTAGGAGCTCAGTGATTGAGACTAAGAAGGTTTATTTTATTTTTTACTTTTCAGTTCCGTATTTCGTCGGTTTAACATTTTGTTAAAAAGTTTTCTTTGCAAAATAATTCGTCTCCACGCTGACCACTACATTTGTATGAAACTCATGGTATTTCAAAATAGAAATGTGAAGCATTCAGAGCAAAAATGACCAATAGTTATTGTAAGAGGTGTTCATTGGGATCGAACGTGATACCTCGTAGATCAAGATGATCATTTTTTAAATGGTTTGAGATCAATTTGATTCCAGAAAAGTGTTTCTCAATGAAATGGAAATACTGGTGGGTCAACCAATCCACATTACTCAACAAAGAAAGTGTAAATTTTACAAAACTCCTATCCACAAGTGGGAAGATTTTGTCAAAAAATTAATCTTTATCTGACTGAGCCTATTCAAGAGTGGCGTTCATTCTTTTACAATCGTTTTTTCACGGACAATCATTCAAGGGTCTGAGCGTCAGGTACCTCAGTAGTGGTGGGGCTGGCAACGAGTGAATTGAAAATCTATCAAAAACACATTCAAATACACTTGAAAATTTGTTTCGTGAACGAATTAAACGTTTTTGTACCTGCATTTTGATTTTTCAGGTGATAATTGCGCTGTAGCATTTTTAAACTTGCTCTCACTGGTGCTTCCCATTATTCGGGGGTAATACCACAAGAGCTCAGTTTTAACCAGATATTTTTTGCGGTTGTTTTCGAATACTTACTTTCATTGGCAATTCAACGAGAGCTGTTCTGAAAACCATCTTAAAAAATATCCTGCTTGATCTGAGCTCGCGTGGTATTTGGTAAGACAATTCCATTAATAGAAAACTCAATTCAAGTAAACTTTATTCAATAAACTAAAAGAACAATAAGTAGGAGAATACTGTTTAGAAAGAATAATTGTTGAAAATACAATTATTATATACAATTGGTTCAGTAGACATTTGCTCCTTTACTGATGCAGATTTTGTTGTTGACATTGACATGGATGTTGTTGACACTGTGGTTAATTCATTATCCGAAGCTTTATCTCGGAGATTTGTTACAAGATGCGAATGATGCTCATCCAAGATGTTAATAAGGCTTTATAGACTTAAAGAGGAAAGTCCAGTTATTTTGATAATTCTTGTTCATTAATACCGGCTTACTAAGTTCACAAGGCGCTTGAGGATGAGAATGATTAGACATTTTTTTATTTTTGTATCCAGTCCAATTTTTTCAGCAGAAATTTTCGTTTACTTAAGAGTTCCGTTGACTCCTATAGGAACATTTTTGTACCTACCTTTTGATTAATTATTTTTCCAAAACGGATTGGGAGTTATAAATAATCTATCAGTTGTAATATGGTTCGGTATATGTGATAATATTTTATAAAACAATGTTACTGTTCTAGGGTTTTCTATGTTTTTTATTAGCCATTTACTATCGCAGCACTTGTTTAAACCTTGACATGTTTTGGAAAAAACTGTATTATATTCAATGCGACCAGTTAAATCCCCATTATTTGATTTTTCTTCTTTAAAATAGTGTACTATTTACAATTTGCAGCTTCACCTCCTCGCCAAACTAATTCATATGCAGCGATATGAAAAAAACCTTTTTAAAAGACCTATGGGACTATTTTCATCCCATATTATTGCCATTTCAACAATTTCACTTTTAGTTAATGCTATTGAACTATTTTACGTTTCCAAATTGAAGTTTCGTTGTTTACAAAATTCGCTAAATTGATTCCAAATGGAGGAATGACTTTTTTTTGTATTTTCTGGAGTTGATTTTTCAATCTCCCTTATTATTTCTGTCTCGCAAATATTTCTAAATTTCGACATACTTACTGGAATATTATTTCCTGTTCAATTCTATTTTTGACATTCACAATTGTCAAACTGAACCCGCAACGCTTGATAAACGAACAATAAATGCTAGCGTTGCTACGGTAACGTAATTCATCCGATTTTTTGTATCCACTTGCATTTCTGTTCCTTCCTATTTAGCCGATAGTAAACTACGATTTTTATACTCACAAATGGGAATTATTATACGTGAGTGGAATTGTCATTGTAATAATCGCCGCCAAAAACAATGCTCATTTTTAAAAGCATAATGTCAACTATTTTAATGTCAAATTGGTAAGTCGTTTTTTCGTTGCTAATGGTAATGATCATCTGCATTCTTCTAAAGTATACCTACCCAGATTTTCCTACTCTTTATTTGGTAATCCTTCCCGGCTTAGTCCAGGAAATATGTCGAAAAAAAAATATTGACTGACAAGTTATTATATAATTTTTTAACTTAGGGGGAAGTTGCCTATATTGGACCGAAATTCGAATTGAGTTTGTTGTAGGCAGGGTATTTGTGTCATCGCAACCAAATTTCATCTATGGCTTTGAGTGCCTTTTTTACGACCTGAATGTGCAGAAAATCTTCAATATCTTGAAAACTTACTTGCTGACGTAGTAGACCAGTCAGTGAAATGAGTTCAATATAGACAACTAGTTCATTAATTTTGACCTTATGATTCCTGAATTGGACTTTTTTTTCGTTCTGAGGGGAGAAACCTTTGGCACCTGAGCCTTGCATCTATCAGCTCAGGTAGTGTCGGGCGCAACTCCGACTAAAACCCCCCTCTCGCCCTCCTATGCTTGGGACCATCTTGTCGACCTTGGACCTTACAACAAATAGTCTCTTAACAAAATACAGATGTTAATTATTCATAGATACAAAGCCAAATACAAAATTCAAAAATATTCGAGACACAAATATATATAATTCTCAGCTACATCCCTAATTTTGTCACCAAAATTAGAAAGTAAAATAAAAAAAGTTTATGAATTGGAAAGTTATCTCAATAGATACCATATGTTATACTGGCTTGTTGACGTTTTTTTTACCGTGTTTCTATGGGTTTGGTAGTTTCATCTTAACGTCACCATCACCAACAAAAGAAATATCAGATACAGCCGGAAAGATAAATGCCGTGTTTAGCCCTCTAAAGACGGTTGACGAATATATTCGGCTGCAGTGTTTGTGCCGGACGGACGGTGCCGAATATATTCGTCAGTTGTTTTAGATCCCAACGACTTACGAATCGGTTAGGCACAAATAAAAAATGATTTGCCTCCCGAGGGTGCTGAACAGTTTCGTTCGCTTTGACTTTCTGGGCGAACGGTTGCCGAAAATATGCCGAATATAGTCGTCAGCCAGCAACATTGCAATCCAAATACTATAAAAAGCATGTTCGGACTATTTTACAGTCAGTTCGGGCTAAAATTCGTACGAAAAGCAGACGAGTACTTTGCAAAAGTCTGAAATATCTTTGGTCAGTCAGATTAACTAGAGACACTTTCCAAAAAAATTGAGAAGATGCTTCGGTTTGCTCTCACACAAAAAGGACGAAAGAAACGAATGGACTGCAAATATATGTGCAAACAATGTAATGTGGGGTTATGCGTAACACCTTGTTTCTCGGTTTACCACAAACAAGTTAATTTCTGATTCCTATATAATGAATATTATTTTTTATTTTGTTTATTGAACAAATAAATGTTTTTTAAATGATACCTCTTCTTCTTTGGGCTCTTTGTGCGTTTTTGGATTAAAAGTGGCATTTTTCATGGTGACGAATATATTCGTCAGCCGTCTGTCCGCCACTGCAAAACTCTCGTCTGTGGGGCATGAGACCGTTAAAAACCTGCAAAACCTCATTTCCACCTTTTGATGATTTCTTCTGCACAATTTGACCAGCACAATAAACATCATTCATTTTCTCGCCTTGTAGACACATATTATGTAGTCATTAACTTCCAATTCATTACGATCAAAATCCTTAGAATCAACCAAATTATCTTCAAAACCTTCACCAGACGATGAACCACTTGATTCAAATTATTTAGATGTGTCGTCGCTCTCTGATGAAGTTATTGGAACGAAGTTCCTTCACGCGGCTTGTGGTTGATGTTGACTGGTAGAAATCGTCACGTAAGAAAAAAGCGTTATGCCTCCTCCAAGCGACTTTCTCTCTCTGTCTCCTTTTATTATATAGGTACGAGTCTGTGTGATAAGCGTCTAGCCCTTGCAGTCTAAGAGCCGGTGGGAGGTCGACCTTCACCGATCTGATAACTCGATGAGACATATTTTTCATCAAATATAATTTATAAACAAATATGCCTATGATAACTTGCCTATCGAAAAGTGTTCATAGCTATTTTTAATTGAATTAATTTTAATCATTTTTCTTTCATCACCTTCACTCTTTTGATAACCGAATGAGTTTCATCTCAACTGATAGTTTTTAACCCTCAGAATATGCCTAGGTAGGCTTGCCTACTTATTTCTGTGCATGGCTACCTGGCAAGCAGATGTGAACAGGTAAGTCAATATAGGTAACTACACCGATCTGTTAACCAATCGAAATTGATATCATAGGTAAGATAATTCAATTACAAAACCAATCGTATAGGCTTGCCTGCGAAAAATCGTACATAAAATATTATTGCCAAGCTATGAAGTCTTAGAATTTTAGCTATTTGATAGGTGCGAGAAAGAAAGTAGAGTGTCCGAAGTCCGTGTGATAGAACAGGACACAACATGGCAGCTGCACGCTACCTGACCGTTGAATGTATCCAAGTGCGCATGCTCGTGTACATGTGAGTGACAGTGACAGCATTTATTTACACTCGACAGTAATTTTGAACTCTAATTTATTATAACTCTGATTTCGATCACAATTTTCGTATTTTTCCATACTTTATATACTTACAGCTATGAAATAAACAAAAATAAATAACTTAATATATCATTTAAAAATAAAATTTCAACAATTTTCTTTTTCAACTAAAGGTTAATTATAAAATTTGAAAATGATGAAAAAATCTATATTTTTCATTTAAAATCAAATAAATGCCGTAAAGCGGGAAAGAATAAGTGTTACTTTTAAAATTTTAGAATAATAAATAAAAAAAATCATCAATATAGGAAAATAAAATTTAATACATTTATGTTGTTAAAAGCGTTTATAACAAAGCATATAAAAGAGTTCAAAATTACTGTCGAGTGTAAATAATTGCTGTCACTGTCACTCACATGTACACGAGCATGCGCACTCGGATACATTCAACGGTCAGGTAGCGTGCAGCTGCTATGTTGTGTCCTGTTCTATCACACGGACCTCGGACGCTCTACTTCCTCTCTCGCACCTATCAAATAGCTAAAATTCTAAAACTTTATAGCCTGGCAATAATTTTTTCATGTACGATTTTTTGCAGGCAAGCCTACACGATTGGTTTTGTAATTAAATTATCTTACCTATGATATCAATTTCGATTGGCTAACAGATCGGTGTAGTTACCTATATTGACTTACCTGTTCACATCTGCTTGCCAGGTAGCCATGCGCAGAAATAAGTAGGCAAGCCTACCTAGGCATATTCTGTGTGTTAAAAACTATCAGTTGAGGTGAAACTCATTCGGTTATCAAAAGAGTGAAGGTGATAAAAGAAAATTGATTAAAATTAATTCAATTAAAAATAGCTATGAACACTTTTCGATAGGCAAGTTATCATGGGCATATTTGTTTATAAATTATATTTGATAAAAAATATGTCTCATCGAGTTATCAGATCGGTGAAGGTCGACCTCCCACGGTCTCCTCTACTATTGCTCCCATCCGAACTGCGGGAAATTTGAAATGATACATCAGCGTAAGGATATCTACAAGTCGGATATTATCGTTGAGTGGTATACGTGGAAGATATTTTTGTATCTTTTATATTTCTATATAACGTGTGCTTAACTCTTTGAGGTACGGAAATTGCGATGTAAAAAATACCGTTGCAGTACGACAAAAAAAATGCAAAAATGGTGGTTTATTTCTTTTCAGTAAGTCAGTCTGAATGCAAATTAAGATTTAAAAAAAACAAAAAAATTGCTAAACAACATGTATATGGTGGTTTATTTTGTGAACCATCATACTTCAATATAAATATAAAACAATGTTTCAAGTAAAAATTAACTTTTCGCATGAAATGATTGAAAGCACACTTTTGTTTTTCCCAGGCATAATGGCACTTGCCAATTGGTGCGAATATCTTTTTTCTTCGAGCTGCAGTAAGCACATCTTCTGCGACTTGTTCTCATTGGCTGGTGCGCACTTTCTGTTGTTCTAACGGCATTCGAAACAGTGGGCTTATGATTACCAATGGGCACTGATAACAAATCCATTGGTACAGCTTGTTTTTGTACCAATGTTTTGGAAACCAGTCAGAAACTTCTCTTCGAAAATCTTTGAGACTAAGTTTGGTATTTTATTTATGGTAAAGTTTATATAGCACAAATGCATTGGTTATTGCTGTGTCCAGAAAGAAACAAAAAATATGGTGCCACCATAGCAGGGATGGACTCACTTCAGACCATGTCACTACGAGCGCACCTCTCCGGTCATCGGTTACTCCCCCGGCCACATGGTGCCGCACCACCACCAGTGGCTGTGGATTGGGGGTAAATTGGGGGGTTGGCCCACCTGGGGAACGTGTTCCATGACGTATTCCTGGCGGAGTTGGTGAACGTCAAAGGTCAAAATGGCGACGGCAGACTTCACGACACCGTTGGCGGGTCGATTGGTGACGGAATGTATACGTCAATGGTCGTTGGCGGGTCGTAGACTTCAAAGACACGGTTGGTGGAGGGCCGAAGATATGGTTGGCGGTGACGAAATGGGCCTTGGTTCATGACGGGGTAGACGGCGGTGGGGGTTTGGTGGCGGATTCGGGGATTGATTCTGCTAGTGGGTGCGTACGTCGCTGAAACAATGGCGCATGGCATAGGTGTGGTGGTCCATGGCTTTGGACCGTGGGAAATCGGGGGTTGGCCCACCGTGGCTTTGGCCTATGGGAAAATTTGGGGTCATACAGAGTGGCTCAAATTACCATGAAATATATGAATTCATATACGTTTTGTATACAGGGTGTAACAAAAAAGTCGATGTCACCGATTCAGCTGATTTTCAACGAGGCAATGTGAATCGATGTACTTGAACCATTTTGGCACTTGAAAATCGATTTAAAAAATAAAAAATCCAGTTTCCGTCCTATCATAGCAAGTGAGGTGTCAAATGAAAGGAGATCACCCATATAATCTAAATTCATCAAGCTCCGCCCTCCAACTTTATCGTAGAACAATAAATCGCTATTTGATAGCCTCAAATGACATGAAATATCAAAACCAATACCTAATTCGTGATCACGGCATGGAACTATACCCAAATCCACCAAAATCTCATGAACCGGAAGTGACCACTGATTTCGATGCGATAAGGGAAATTTCGGTGTCAATGGATTCGTACCGATGTCAAGATACATAATTGCGTATTTTCCGATGACAAAAGGGCACTAGGAGCTAACTTCGTTATGGGGTGAGATACAGAAGGGTGCGAGTACTCTAACAAGACAATTCTGACTGGAGAACGTGGATATGGAAAGTTTGTATGTATATCATGCGGAATTAAACGATTTCAGCCAAACGACGGTGGAGACTGGTAAATGATGGAGCTGAAAGCAGTACTCGATTAGAAAATCGCTCCTGGTAAATATGTCTTGCTTCGCGCGAAGCTTTTTCCGGTGGCCCATGGCCAGAAACTTCCTTCAAAGACCGAAAGTAGGGGGTTGATCCAGCTAGTGGGGTGCAAACGGCCGTATTTGGGTTGAGTTGGGCTGTGTTGGGTTGAGTTGGTCAACCGTGACGCTGACCCAGAGGGACATGTGAGGGTTGGACAGTGGCTTTGGTTCATCGAAAACGACGAGAATGGCGCAGTATTGGTATCGAAAACGACGAGAATGGCGTATCGAAAACGCGAAAACGACGAAAACGACGAGAATGGCGTATCGAAAACGACGAAAACGACGAAAACGACGAGAATGAAGTATCGAAAACGACGAAAACGACGAGAATGGCGTATCGAAAACGACAAAACGACGAAAACGACGAAAACGACGAGAATGGCGTATCGAAAACGACGAAAACGACGAGAATGACGTATCGAAAACGACGAAAACGACGAAAACGACGAGAATGACGTATCGAAAACGACGAAAACGACGAGAATGACGTATCGAAAACGACGAAAACGACGAGAATGACGTATCGAAAACGACGAAAACGACGAAAAGGACGAGAATGGCGTATCGAAAACGATGAAAACGACGAAAACGACGAGAAGGGCGTATCGAAAACGATGAAAACGACGAAAACGACGAGAATGGCGTATCGAAAACGACGAAAACGACGAAAACGACGAGAATGG
The DNA here is from genome assembly GCA_018342105.1 of Gonioctena quinquepunctata. Lineage (NCBI taxonomy): Eukaryota > Metazoa > Arthropoda > Insecta > Coleoptera > Chrysomelidae > Gonioctena > Gonioctena quinquepunctata. The sequence goes on along the minus strand of JAFIRS010003326.1, from coordinate 104,744 downwards.
CGTATCAAAAACGACGAAAACGGCGAGAATGACGCAGTATTGCGTATCGAAAACGACGAAAACGACGAGAATGGCGTATCGAAAACGACGAAAACGACGAGAATGGCGTATCGAAAACGATGAAAACGACGAAAACGACGAGAATGGCGTATCGAAAACGACGAAAACGACGAAAACGACGAGAATGGCGTATTGAAAACGACGAAAACGACGAGAATGACGCAGTATTGGTATCGAAAACGACGAGAAATGAGAGTGTGCGGAGCGTAAAGATAGACAGGGTGTTTCATTGACAACTGAAAGAAAAAAAACATAAACACTTCTCATTGGAGAGAAAAAAAAAAAACATGGCCACCTGTGAAAAAAAATGCCAGAAAAAACATGGCCGCTTTGTTCGAACCAGGAACCGCCAGATCATTTGTTTATCGCTCCCCCCACTCCACGCTATTCAAAATAATGAATATCTGTTGTGGAGAGCGTCATTTTCGAAATGTCTGCTGAAGAGTACAGACGTAGAGTTGAAGAATTTGATAGAAGGGTCCGAGAATTATCCAGAGATATCCAATTTTATGAGAAAAAAGAAAACGTAATGAAACAGTTTGCCAAGTTGAGGGTGGGGAACTTGGAAAAACGAAATTTACCTCCCACATCATATCCATTGCGTCGTATTCAGCCCACAACACTCTACAATGGTCCTTCTGAAGTCTCTGCTGCTGCTTTCGGCATTCCACAATAATATGTCATATATCAATGTGCCTAATGGAAGTCAACACACCAGCCTATTGCATCATAATTCACGACTGCGTAATGGAACACTTACCACTGAGCGAGATTGTACGACATGTATCTTAGTTGTACGGGAGACTCTGAAAGATGAAGATCGTTGTAGTGGATATTCAAGGTTTCACTTTGACTCGTGAGTTTTACCCCAAAGAAATAACTATTTGTGATGGAAAGAAAACGAATCATTTTCTAATCAAACCTCCGAAGCCATTCAACTTGCTTTCCGCTGTCGATAAGAAGCAAGTCAGATATGAAGAGCAGAACATCCTTGGTTTGAGATATTCCGATGGGTATGTCGATTACGCTGGTTTAGATGACATCTGGAAGCTGCTTGAAGATGTTGATATTATTTATGTGAAAGGACATCAAAATGTAGATATTCTGCAGAATTATTTCACGTGGTGCATGCGTGCTATGCCGCCACAGCTAATCAATATCGAGAAATGCCAAAACAACCCCCCACCACCAGTTTTTCCGAATGGAGGATCGCTCTGCATGAATCACAAGGGCAAGAACATTCGCTGCAGTTTGATACATTGTTTCGCAATATGGGGATGGGTGACTCAGCGACTGTGGACATAATGGCTGCATGGAAAGTTGTATGTTTCAATCCAAAAAGATGTGATTGCACTAGTATATCTTCACGTAGAATTGTACCTATACCTTCGAAATAAAATATCGAATTGTATGTGCGTGTGTGCGTTTTATTCAAAAGTTTGCATTGATTGCATTCAGTTCTCTTGTGATCATGGCAGTGCTAACATCAAGTTACATTATATTGACAGCTGTTTTTTCAAATACGCTGTATATCAATTCTCCATATAATGTAAGAGATGTTTTCATTACTTTCGATAATGTCACTGGATATAGAAATGAAACATGGCCTTCAAACTGGGTGAAAATGACTCCATCTCAAGTCATTGGGGAACATTTGTCTGTTTTGAGTGTTGAAATACCGGAAAAGTCAAATTTCTACAAGTTGAGACTTGCTTTTACCGATCGAACTGTCGGTGATTCGGATTGGAGAAGAGCGATGACGACGATCACCCCCACCTCACCACCTTGTGCTTGGAGAACTTTGGCGGGATTGATTTACTTCATTACGAGTGTGTCACTGGTGCAGATGTCCAAATTGTGCATCAAATATCTATACAAGTTGAAAAAGAAACAATGAAAAAAGTCAGTTTTCGAGAGGAAAACAACATCCATTACATGTTCACGTGGACATTCGCCTACAACAAATCACGAAGAAAATTTTGGGAGTATGTTGCCATTGATCGATGTCGCTTCAAGAGACGTATTGAAGAATCCAAGAATATAATCACACCTATTCTAGATGAAAAGCATCGAAAAAATATGTATGAATCTCGATTCAAATGATTGGAATAAATGTTGAAATCAATGATGCGTTTCCATAACCTCACTTTTAATGAGTGGTTTCCTTCAGATCGTATCATAAAAATATTAAGAACTATTCATGTCGTTCATCAACAAATAGCGGAAAACGACGTCCGGTGTGAATAATTATCAACCGGAAACGACTTCACGTCGATGATTATTCACCGGATGACGACTTCCTGTTGACTAGCTCAAATTAGAACAATGAATCATCACTGACGCATTCTTATCACCAATTAGCGGAAACGACTGCCGGTGTGAATAAGACGTGGATTTACATAGGGGATTTTCGGGGAACTGAAATAACAAAAATGTGTGGTGGAGAATAAAATCACTTTCGATGATCATGTTGATAGCAAGACCGTACAGACTATAAGTTCCTACGCATTGACCAAAGTAAAATCGGACTACATGTGTCTTTTCAAAGTACCCTGCATGTACTATGATTTTTCAATGTTAATAAACTAAGTTCTCATATTTGATGCGTTCATGTGATGAATTGATCTGTAAAAAAAAAACAAGAAAAAAGGTTTTCACATCATTTATTACATAAATTATGGATGAGTTGCGATTCATAATAAAATAGATATTCCCTTAGACCATTTGCATACAAACTATCTATGGATGATGCTTGGCAAAATCCTTTGATAATTTCATCCACAGTTACATTTAGTCCATCACTCAGCCATGATTTCATCATAGCAAATACATTTTTATAATAAGCACAAAAGTTGAGAGAACCCAACATGGCCATGCGATCAGACACAACTTCCCTTTGGGTGTGAAGAATGCTTGCGATGTCTTGCTCAGTCAGGTTCAATTCAGTGTCGCCCTTGATGATGGTCAGCTGCTTCGTATCACTCTCAATGAACTGAGTGACGGTTACGAAATCACCACAACAAGTCGTAACAGGTTCATACTCATATGGATGACCAGTGATGACGTCACGGAAAAAATTGTCTAATATGTTGTCCAATATGTGTATGAGGGTGTACCAGTCGCTGGATGAGAAAGATATGTGTCTAGTGGAAAATCTTTGTTTCAAGATGCCGCAGGTGTCGAAATCCCTAGCAGGGCTAAGGCCGCAACGAATTTCATAGTTCTCCATTGGAAACACCATTAGTAGCAGATGATTTTCATTGTCAGCCATGGCCTCGTATCGTGTTAATGATACACCAACGTCACCATAGTAATCATGCTGAGCTGCAGCCTCGTATCGATTCCATCGGAATCACAATCACTTTCAAACATACTACCGACGCTGGCATAACCACTATCGTGAGACATTCTACTGTTGCTGCTATTGAAACTCAACTGCCCAATAGCTCGTAGAATTCACTTATATCCATCACCCCCCACCACCACCAATGATAATGAATGTTTATCCCACGAATTTGTTTCAGAACATTCTAGACAAGATCAAAATTTTCAATCCATGAGTTATGAGTCTTATCCAGTCCGAGCCATTTAACCAGCATTTTATTTCCTTTTCTCTTGATTACCTTCTCCACGAGATAGATGTCGGGATTGGCAGTTTTCTGTAATTCCTCTTCGTAGAATGCTCCTTGAATGGGTGTGCCTAGTGTATCTTCCAACAGATAGGTGGTAGGATTGGTAATTTTGACTTTGACAATTTTGAATAATTCTGTTGTCCACTTGGGGGTGTAACCTTTTTCAAAGAAGTATTTTGATTTTGAGATGCGTACCATGTCACCCAATTTGAATTTTTGTGGTCCGACAATCTTCAGATGACTATATGTTTGACGTAGAACTTTCTTTTCGTTAGATTTGTCGGGTTTGGTTCGGTTTGAAGCCGGTCGTTCGATGCACAGTATCATTGTAGGAGCGCGTTATTTCAGGTAATATTTTCACCAATTGTAGGTGCCTTGCAAACTAAAGTACATGTAGAGTCTTTCTTTCAGCGTTCTTATTACGCGTTCTGCCATTGAAGCTTTCATCACGCTGAATGTATTGTAATGAATGATTTGACGTGTTTTCATGAGACTTTGAAATTTAACCATTATAAAATTCTTTTCCTTGATCAGTCTGCAAATTTTCGGACACCTTTTCGTATGTGACAAAATATCTGTAAAGGCTTCGGTAACTGCAACGCCAGTTTTGGTTTTCAATGGTCGAGTCCAGACGAATTTCGAGAAACAATCGATGACCACGAGAATTAGTTTGAAATTTCGATTTTGGCGAGCGTATTGTCTCATTTCGGCCAAGTCCATTTGCCATAAATCATCCAAACCTTTGACGAGGGTACGACGTCGAGGGTATTTTTTTCGAGCGGGTCGATGTAATTCCGACACCAACTGAGCCTTTTCGGAGGAGAATGCAGTACCTAGATTACGGCTACTACGTCAGAGACGTCCGTGACTTGATCTTCTTGGATGACGTCATTGTATGAGTAGTAATTTAAAAGGTGATGTAATATAAATGAAACGACATACACAGTCAGGAACTATTTATTCCAATATACATGTATACAATTAAGTGGAAGATTTTCTCAAGGCATTATATATTTGAACTAGCTTTTGGATATCTGCATCTAGTATCGAAACTTTCTGAGCAAGATCATCAATGTTTCGTTTTTGACTTGCTATACGATCATCAACATAATTTTAATTCGTTAAATCCTTTGGTTCCTCCGCTGGAGATTTCATAATTTTTTTGTTCACGGTCACCAATCCAGTTTCGAGGTTATGTATGGAAACGTCCACTTGTTGTCCTCTAGTGGTCATAGTGTTGATGTGATTTCTGATTTGCTGCAATCTGTCACGTGTTTCAGCGACGTGCGCACCATGTTTTGTAATCATGTCAACGAAATTCATATTGATTGTTTTTAGATTTTCCTCGAAAGTCTTTGTGGTGATGTTCAGGTTATTTATAGCCTTTTCACATGCAGTGATGCCCATTTTCGTGGAAGCGAGAGAAGACTTGAGTTGTTGTTCAATTTTATACGTAAATTCATGCAAGATCTCATCCACATACCCTTTGTTGGCCGCATCTTTTCTGTTCGTAGGTCTCTTAACATTACACAATTTCAAATCGTTAAAATCAATGTCGCCGTCTGGTGTTGTATGTAATCCACTGCCATCACTTTTCGATATATGTTTCCGCTTTCTATTGGAACTACGTCCAAACTTGTCGACAGTCATTGTGAAAATGTGTTATGTACATGAGGGAGCGAGTTATTTATTGAATGATGCCTGCTTCCCGGAGTTCATTTATTATTGCCAATATTTCGTTGTCGTGAGAAGTATTTCCGGCATCTTTTGAAGCTATCAGCAGCCTCAATCGTTCACACAATTCGTTCGGATCATCCCAGTAAATATATTCTATGGGTTTGCTATTGAAGGTCATCATATCGTGATGAGATTGCTGGGAAGGAGTCCCTTGCCAGTGGTGTGTCGACGGAACATAGGCCGTATTATATCTGTATTTACTTCTTCGACTACCCTTCATGTTGCCTGCTGAATTCAGATGAGCCCCCGTCAATTCTAAAATAGTTTTATATGCATTCAAATCCTCTGCATTGTAGGAGGGGTCATCATAGAATATTAGCTGATAGAGTCCTGGAGTCCCTCTCACATACTTTCCCTCCGTTATGATATGGTTATTTTTATCGAAATCAATGTATTTTTTACCTAGAAACCATTTAGAAGAAACTTCATCATAAACAGGTCCGTATAATTTATCGACCTTCTCATTTTTTCTCCCGTGTTCGAGGATGTATTTTTGTGACATGGGGATATTGCTCAACATATTCGAGCATCACTTCTTCTGGAATAGATTCTTCCGCCGATGGTTTCGCATCATCGAAAACGCTTTCATCACTATCATCGTGTGTTTCGGCAATGTCCATCATAGGAAGGAATTGTGTTTCTTCTGGAGATTGTTCTTCTTCTTCTTCTTTTTCTTCTTCTTCTTCTTTGAGTTCCTCCTTCTTGATACGTTTGAGGTTAGGAGAACGTCGATTGATCTTCGATGACTTGACTATTTCTTCGAGGGGTTTGGACAGAGGTTCGAAGAGTTTAGTTATGGATGCATCTTCTTCGGATTTACCCAATTTGTAAGCTAAGTGTCGTTTTCTGATTTCCTTCGATAATAAAGAGATTTTATTTTTCCGAATGACGTCAACTTCTTTGCTGAACGGCTTCATGTTTACTGATGACATGCTAATCTTTACGCATGCATATATATTTATCGAAACCATGTCGATATCTACCTGCATTCAAATCGAAATCCTTGGCAATTACGAGTGTGCCATATTTTTCGCGCCAACATTCTGCACACAAACGTTTGAATTGTTCGAATGACATATCGGGCGAAACGTGTTCATCGAATACGTGTTTCATGTTAATTTCATCCTGCTTGAACAACACAATCAAATTGCATTGTCTCAATTAGTTGTTTGGGTATCTTCGAGTACGTTTGGCATATATATATATATGGCGTCAATGTCCTTAGTTGCACATTGAAAAAAATTCTCAATTTTCTGTTGACCATCACAAGCCACATCATCGAATATGAATATTGAGTTGGTTTGGCTTCATGAGGACTCATAATTTCCTCGTTTTCTCGGAACGGAAAATATCCGATTTCTTTGACTTCATTTAATACATCTTGGAAGCAATTGGTACTTGTGTTGATATAGAGACTTTGAGTAGACATAAACGTTTTCAAAATTTGCTCCATTCGGACTGAACAGTAATGATAAGCCTATATTTGTTTTCCCACATCCGCTCGGCCCCGGATGATGGCTCTAAGGAGTTTGGCAATAATTCACCATGTTTTTTCTACGTTTGAGGATTCAAATTCGTCATAGTTGTCGATTGGTAGCGTTTTTTCTTGTTGAACAATCTCCATATCAGAATCAGAATTCACATGCTGTTCATCGTTTTTTTCGATCACTTGAGTGGTTGTTATCTTGTTTTGCTCTGTATAATTCTTTGCACTCCATCGCCTCTTTGGTGGAAATATCTTGGAGATGATATTTTTATATTTCCACGATTTGTTGGCTTTGATTTTCCCATTTGATCTTTTGTAGGCATCGGTCGACATCAGAATCGTTTTATTGTTTTTAAGATCTTGATCGGTGGAATTTGTTGGCTGGTTTTTAGTCAAATGTCTCTTCAAGCCCTCAGTCAGTTCGTAGGTGTCTTGACCAAATTTCAACGTATTGCCTTCAATGTTTATGGGTTCTTTCCCTATGAAACATTTCGCACCATCCGTATTGATGCCATAACAGTAGGGTTCAAGAAATAGTGTAGACATGTTGACGCGTCGAAAGTCTCAGTACAACTGACATTCACTGTCACATCAATCATGTTATAGGAACTGATCGCAACCCAACCCAAATATGGGTATACATAACCTCGAACCTCTTTATAACTAAATGATGTAATCGTTGTGACGTCAGTCCTCATGTTGACGTATAGCGGAGAAGGTGTTATTAATACGCTCATCAATAAGTTACCTTTCGAATTACATCTGCCAGGATATCAGTATTGTGGTCCTGGAACTCGATTAAAACAACGTCTCGCACGTGGTGACGAAGGAGTGAATCATCTGGACGCAGCTTGCAAGCAGCACGATATTGCCTATTCACAAGACTCATCTCTCGAAGCACGTCATAAAGCCGACAGAGTTCTCGAAGAAAAGGCGTGGCAACGAGTCAAATCCAAAGACGCGTCACTTGGTGAAAAAACCAGCGCTCTATTCGTTACTGGAACCATGAAAACTAAACGCAAATTCGGCATGGGTATGACATCATTCAACAGTCATATTGGAAAATAATCAAGAATTGAAGCCTCATCCGTTACTGGAACCATGAAAACTAAACGCAAATTCGGTCGTTCAACAAGCGGGAGGACGTAAGAAAATACGTCAGCCGAGAATTATTCCTTTCGAATCAAAATCCGGAGGTTTCCTACCGCTAATACCCTATTTGCTGGGCTTTCGGCGTTGGGTACGTTGGTGGGGCGCAAGCGCCGTAGCCAAGACGGTTATCGATACAAAGAATGCCAAAAAGAAACTCGAGGAAGATCAGCGTCATAATAAAGCTATGGAACATTTGGGATCTGGTCTGTATTTACGCAAGACCCCCCCGAGGTTATGGATTGTTCTTGAAAACAACAGCAGCGGCGTCAAGGAGGACGTGGTCTCTATTTGAAGAAGCAAAAAAACTCTTATTGAAGCTGCCCAATAGAGCGTTGTACGACTCGGATATAGAAAAGTGCGCTCGTCAATTGCAAATACCCCATTTTAGAGGAGTCTTTCATGCGAGACTCGCTACCGCAGCGCCCTCTACAAAGGAATGTGCTGTACTGAATTTGGACTCTACGAAAATACGGGTACACATTGGTAGCTTACATAAAATGGCAACACTGTGAATTATTTCGATAGCTTTGGCAACCTGAAGCCGCCATTGGAACTTGCAAGATATTTTGGTAGCAATGTTGAAATTATATATAACAACGATCGTTATCAGAATTATAACCAGTTCAGTTGTGGACATCTATGCATACGCTTCCTACTCGACAATGTCTGAAATATGTCTGAGGGACTTGTGCGATGCAGAATTGAAAGCTATTCCTCTGAATTATCTGATACAATAGCTGGACCCTGGGAATTACTAGATGTGTGGCATAACATTACCTGAAGAATGCAAAGTTTGTTTCGAACTGCAAGTTCGTCTACCATGTTTCATCCATCATCGGAAAGAATGTCGCAGCAGCAGCAAGACTCCATGCAGTATTTTGGTTATGTTAGTTCACAAAATGAATGTTATTATTGTGTGAATAAATTATAATCTCTTGTTTTATGTTATTTATATCTTGTCCCTTATCGAATGACTCAGTCATGTCTATGATATTAACCTTGAACGGTCGCTCATCGACGCTTTCCATCAATTTCACGCCTCCTCAATTGGATGGTGATGCGAATACGGATTAGCTTTATTGAGTTTTCATTCGTACAACAGTATACCCAACATATCGGAGGGTACAAAGTTCCATTATTTCGAGAACAGTGATAAGAGCAAGAGAAAAGCATTGATATTCCTGTGGGCACGAAATGAAGATATTGAAGCATTGCTGCAAAACACATTGTTCCAAAACAATTCGTCGAACGTCCTGATGCCTTCTTCTATCTCCGTCCCAATAATAATACGCTGAAAAGCGAAATATTTTGCTCGAAACACGCCATCGACTTCACGACTGGAGATACTCTGGCTCATATATTGGGATTTTCGCCTGCTATCCTCGCACCTAACATTCATCATGCATCCGATCGACCCGTCAACATCATACAAGTACGTACGATTCACGTCGACAGCAATATTACGTCCGGAGCCTTCTACAACGACAGACCGTCCCATACGATATATGAATTTGCTATAGACGCTGACCCTGGTTACGCCATTGACGAAACTCCCAATCATCTCATATATCTGCCTATCCATCATCAAAGTGCATTAGATAACATTACGCTGAGAGTGTTGGATCAAAATTTCCAGTTGATTGATTTTCGAGGAGAGGGATTTATTGTTCGTCTGGAATTGAAGAAACTATGGTCCTGATCATCGATACAAGTCCTGCTTCTACATTCGAACCTTCAGTCTTCACTAAGACATACACGACAACGATTCGTCAATTGTCTGCAGAGTATATACCTCTCCTGAAATCTCTCGGTCATCATGTTGTCGAGTCAGGTGTTCAACATTTTCCGAACACCTCAAATGGACGAAACAATACAGAAAGTCGAATGGAGAACGTATTACCCGTATGTCAAATCATTTCGAAATAATGACGTCATCGAAATCAGTGTCAACCAATCGGATGCATTTGATGCTTTGTACGATAGCCACTTGTACATTAGCGGGAAAGTAACCAAAATTCGAGGCGATGGAAAAGTAACGTTTGTTAACAACGCTGGCGCTTTCATGTTCCAATCGGCCAGCCTACGAACAGAACGGCAAGGAATTGGAGACTGTACGTGATGTTGGTATCGTTAGTACGGTAAGAGGCTTCTTGTGCTACACAAACAACGAAACGAGACTCCTCTCCAACTCTGGCTGGACCTACCCCAATACTGTGGGCATCATTTCACCTACCGCTCTGACATTCAATATGTTCATTCCGCTACGACACTTTTTGAACATTTTCAACGACTATCAGTACGTTTCTTATGGAAAGCATGCTATACGATTGGTCAGAGCTGGAAACGATAATAACTGTTTCAAAATTGATGAGAAGAAGGATGCTCAATCACGAAGTTAAATTGGAAATTGAAAATATTGAACTGAAAATTAAACGACTATATCCCAGCGATGCCATCAAATTACAGCTGCTGAAAGGTATCAAAGCCGACACTTCCATTATGATTTCGTTTCGAAATGGGATTTGCACATGTTGCCAGCTCTCACTGTCGTTCCACCACCGAAATGTGGGCAGTGAAACTTCGTCGTTTGTCGAAAGTCCTCGATACGTTATTGTATGTTTCTAGAAGAATCGTGATCATACCATCACCAATAATTATCCCACATATTTCAGTAACTTAAATATCGGGAATATTGCTTTGACGTTGAACGGTGAAACTTACCCCAAGGAGAAGATGCATTCGCAATTCACCAATGGGGACTTTTCACAAGCCTATCACAATTACACACAATTTGGATTTGGCTACAAGAATTCCAACACCGCCTCTCCTGTCTTATGCCGAATTTGCAAACAAAACATTTTTCGTCATCGATTGTTCCAGAAGAGACGAGAGCATCAAGAGTTCCAGTGTCGATGTTAAGCTGGAGATCGAAGCATCAACTGGTTTTCCCGACAATACCCGAGCCTATTGCGTCATCGTACACGATACCATCCTCGAACACCTGCCACTCAGCGAAATTATTAGAAAACTGAACTGAATGTCTGCGTTCATTGCCATTCAAGCATTCGTCGTTGATGCTGTCTCCCAACCAAAGAAGATTGCCATTCGGATTGGAGATCAATGCAACACTTTTGTACTATTACCAAATCAAAGCTTTTCCTCGCTGAGTTTTGTATAATTGAATATATGATATATTGCCTAGATAAAATGTATGAAAAAAAAATGTCTTTTATTGACGTGAAAGTACTTGTTTCATAAGTCGAAATACCGATAAACAGATGATCTGGCGGTTCCTGGTTCGAACCCAGGCTTGGACATTTCCGTTTTTCGTTTAATTCCGCATGATATACATACAAACTTTTCATATCCACGTTCTCCAGTCAAAGTTGTCTTGTTAGAGTACTCGCACCCTTCTGTATCTCACCCCATAACGAAGTTAGCTCCTAGTGCCCTTTTGTCATCGGAAAATACGCAATTATGTATCTTGACATCGGTACGAATCCATTGACACCGAAATTTCCCTTATCGCATCGAAATCAGTGGTCACTTCCGGTTCATGAGATTTTGGTGGATTTGGGTATAGTTCCATGCCGTGATCACGAATTAGGTATTGGTTTTGTTATTTCAAGTCATTTAAGGCTATCAAATGGCGATTTATTGTTCTACGATAAAGTTGGAGGGCGGAGCTTGATGAATTTAGATTATATGGGTGATCTCCTTTCATTTGACACCTCACTTGCTATGATAGGACGGAAACTGGATTTTTTATTTTTTAAATCGATTTTCAAGTGCCAAAATGGTTCAAGTACATCGATTCACATTGCCTCGTTGAAAATCAGCTGAATCGGTGACATCGACTTTTTTGGTACACCCTGTATACAAAACGTATATGAATTCATATATTTCATGGTAATTTGAGCCACTCTGTATGACCCCAAATTTTCCCATAGGCCAAAGCCACGGTGGGGCAACCCCCAATTTCCCACGGTCCAAAGCCATGGACCACCACACCTATGCCACGCGCCATTGTTTCCGCGACGTACGCACCCACTAGCAGAATCAATCCCCGAATCCGCCACCAAACCTCCACCGCCGTCTACCCCGTCATGAACCAAGGCCCATTTCGTCACCGCCAACCATATCTTCGGCCCTCCACCAACCGTGTCTTTGAAGTCTACGACCCGCCAACGACCATTGACGTATACATTCCGTCACCAATCGACCCGCCAACGGTGTCGTGAAGTCTGCCGTCGCCATTTTGACCTTTGACGTTCACCAACTCCGCCAGGAATACGTCATGGAACACGTTCCCCAGGTGGGCCAACCCCCCAATTTACCCCCAATCCACAGCCACTGGAGTAACCGATGACCGGAGAGGTGCGCTCGTAGTGACATGGTCTGAAGTGACTCCATCCCTGCTCACCATTTATGGCTTTTCCGATCAAGCCCATAATATGCACGCATTTGGTCAAATTTGTCGACAAAATTCATATTTTTATTATAGTCGCTTAGTAGGAAAGGGCAAGGAATATGCACAATACTGCCATTTTTTTCTCGTCTTTTTACTTGTGTTACCATTGTAGGGTCATGATAGTTCGATAGCATATGCACAGACCTCTTGTCACGCCATTTGACAGCTGTAATCCACTATTACTGATAAACCACTCATAATCCCCCTTTTTAGGTCTTTATCATTTTTGAAATTGGGCAAATGTTTTCTGGTCGCATTTACTGTTCCACAGGCGTAAAGTTTCGAATCGGAAAGGTCTTCCATTAACTTTACGGAAGAAAAAAAATTGTCAAAATATATTTTGTGATTTTTAGTTATAAGTGAAGCAGCTAAACTTTTCACAACTCGGGCGCCCAAACTTTTTTCTGTCGTATCACCAGTCTGTCCTGTGTATATATCAAAATTCCAGCAATAACCTGTTTCATCTGCTAGAACCCAAACCTTATACCCTATTTCTATTGTTTTTTTTGGTAAGTACTGCTTAAGGGAAGACCGCCTTTTGAATATGATCATTGATTCGTCGACAGCTACATTCTCATGAGGCTGCAGGCATGACTGAAAATTGGTTTTAAGTTGATCAAGAAAAGGTCGCACTTTATAAAGTTTATCAAAATTGGCAGCGCCACGTACTGGCATAATGATGTTATCATTCAGGTGGAGGTTCGAAAGAATCCAGCCAAATCTATGAAGTCTCATTAGTTTGCTTATATAGGGATCGTGAAGGTCTGGGGCAGAACTCCAATGATCTCGGTAACTTGGATAACTTTTTATACCCATAAGAATATTTATACCTAAAAAAAATTTAATTTCGTCAACGCATGTTTGGGTATATGCCTTTCCTTTAGCTTGAAATGTTTGTTCTGCATAGAGATGTGTTTGAAAAACAATGTGCTGTAAAACATCATCGGTAAAAAAGGGATTGAATGCTTCATAGGGACTAAAGCTTGCACGAGCTTGAATCGAATTTGGAAGACCGAAATCTACAGTAAATATGTCTGGGGTTTTGAGATTGGAAACACGCTTATCTCAAGTAGTTACCAAATTGTTTTTCAATCTCTTTGCTAGAATAAAAAGCGGCACTGTATCTTCTGCATCCCATTCACCTGAAGACGAAAGTTCATCTTCTGCATAATCAAGACACCACAATTTTCCCCAACGTCTGGATTGTCAAATATATCAGCCGGAACATCCGCTGCAGTACCTTCACTTATTGACTCGGCTTCACTATCATTATCTGAGTCACGATCAGAAGGAATTGGGACACAATCGTTTTCGATCATATCTATTTCAGCATATAGTTCATCTTCTGTCATGTCAACCAAATTGAAACAGAGTGCATCACGCCGGCGGTTCATGTTCGTAACAGCACGGCAGTACGATTTTCAAACACTAAAGAAAATATCAAAAATCAGGTTTTTAACATAAGGTACATTACAAATGTTTACCGGCTTACCTTTATTGTTTGTTATTACACAAAATTCACACAATATCAGCACTCATAAATAAAAAATAACAGTTTCATTTTATAAACAAAACCTCACATCACGTCAGGCTATGCAAGAAATAAACAACTGCCCAAAACCTCAAACCAAACCGCCACAGTTCGACAACTTTGTGTCGGCGGACACATTAGGCGCCAATGAGATGTTTCGGTGCGGTGGCGCACGTTTCGTACCGACGAACGCAACACAAATAATTTTAACTTAGGTGGTACATATTTTGTACCACTGTATCAGAAAGGTCGAGAAAAAGGTGGTTTAATTTGTAATCCAGCGTACTTCAAAGAGTCAAAGGATTATATCCTTTTTTGGACATAATTTCTTATATTTATTGTATGTCAAAGTTGGAATAATGATTTACATTGAATATGTGGCACGTCAATTTGATATAATATAACGAATAGTATTATCAGGAATAAAATACCTTTTTCTGTGGCAGAGGTGTTTGGAAAATGGATATACTTATAGGTAGGCTATGGAATTGCATGGTAAAATGACAATTAAATGTGATGGAATAGAAAAAGTTAAATTTCAAAGATAAAAATATTGAGAAAAAAAAGAAACACAAAATGGTGGATACAATGAGATCAATGGCAACATATTCTGCTACCTCGATATTAATTGATTTATTGGATTATTTGGAACCATGGAGAGCATAAACGCTTCATCCTTGCGTGACATAAATATACAAATGTAAACAATCTAAATCTCCATATCGAATCTTCCTTCACATTGAAGAATATGTGCTCCTAAACTCTCTTTCCATTTTTACCGTGAATACAGGCCGCAGACTGGAACGTTTAGTGACTATGGGGTCTTCTTTTTGGTTTTGTAGGTATCGTTTCAGCATAGTTTGTGGTACACAATATCTTTGAGCTGCTTTGTTTACTCCAACAGTTTCTTGACGAACTGTATTGACAGCTAAAACTATATATTCTTCAGACCACTAACCATATTTGCCTCTATTTGACATACTTCTATCTGAAAGATCGTTCCCTAAATTGGACCGGTTCAACATCGGCTTCCATGAACGGTCCAATTTAGAAAACAACGCAATTTTGTAAACAATAGCTTTTCGTGGAAACTGCCACAGATAAATGTGCCATTTGCTAACAAGTTTATCTATATCGCAAAATTATTGAATTTACCCCTACCGTTTTACTTCCGAACAAAAGTTTGATTGGAACGTGTGAACTATCACAATATGGGTAAAATTCACTTAGCCTCTCCAATAGAATACATGATGATGACTGACCAAGAGGATCCTGTTGAGTAGTACTACAATTTCTCACCATAATAGCAGCATTGACGCTGGTCCATATGCGTTAAAAATCGTTGGACCATTTTAGGAGTCGGTCCAATATAGGCATATTTCTCCTAAAGAGTACGGGGTACACTACGACCAAGAAAATTTATATAAATAGACAAACAACTCAATTGCTTTGGGATAGTATATGAATATATTAATGAGATTTTCTTACAAGCCTTTATCTAACTTCACTTGTTAGTTTTGTTACGAAACTGGGGTTCAAAAATAGTACGATCAATTAAATCCGTTTATTCCACTTTGAAACACAACTCGAAGGTATACTTCAACAATACTTGTTCACAATTATAGTCTGTCTGGATATATAAGGAGGTCGTAAATCACCAACCACTTGAGTTAACAGCAAGCGGTGGATTCTACCTGAACTACCTATTAAATTTTGTTTTATAGGTAGGTATAATGATATTGGGTTGAGATAATGATCAAGAAAAATCGCTAGAATATAATTGGGAATTGTTTATTTATATATAATATATGATAATAATATATATATATATATATATATATATATATTAATATATATATATATATATATATATATTATATATATAATAATATATGATATACCTAATTAATATAAAATGTCAAACTTTATACTTTATAAGAAGTTCAGTTTCTCGATAAAAGGTATTTATAAACAAAATTACTCACGAAGATCAGTTTCACTTTCACTGTCGTCATCCAAATTGATAATGAATTTTTCTTTGGGAATTTTTCCTATATCCATATGTGATTCCTCCACCTTTTTAATATGCTGGAATCAGGAATGTTTGCAGTTTCTGTTTGAATAAGAGCTACCACAGTTGAACTTGAGGTTGGAGAAGTATTATTTCTTCGAACTGCTGACTTAAGCTGATGCCGTTAAACATACAGTGATAAGGAAGAAGTCTGAGCACCGTATGTCCCAAGCTTTCAGTCAATGAATCACAAAAATATTTCTTTTTTATCGAATAACTGCGTGAAACTTCTAGTAACTGTTTTTTGTGTACTTTTCCTCATAGAACATATCATTACTCAACATATATTCTTGTATAGTGGCTTTGGTGTCATTTAAACATGGTGCTTTATCTAGTCTTCGACTGTGGTACCTAGCATTATCCATGACGATAATACTGTTGGGTGGAATATTTGGTATGAGTTTATTTTGGAACTAGTCTTCAGATAATTCGGCTGTAGTATCATCATTAATCGACTAAAGAGTCCTTAATATTCTTTTATGATAAAGACAACGCATTTGGTATAAAACCATTTTCGCTTCCTGCGTGAATTTTCGTAATGCGCTTTCCTTTATTAGACGACGCATTAGTTTGGCACATCAGATGAGTCTTCCCAACTTTTGTTTGGAATATCGTGTGTATCGAACCAAGTTTCGTCCAAATACACTACTGTTCTACCATATTCTCTAAATTCGTTTATTGCCAATAAATATTCAAATCTCCATTTCTTAAGGCGCACAGATCCCATTAAGATTTTTCTGCTACTAGTGAGTTTTTTAAATATAAATCCATTTTGTAAAATAGACCTTAAAGTCTCTTCGGAACACTGGATACCAGTTTCATTATGTTGAAGCCGTTGCATTGAAATATCTAATGTAGGCACAATTTGCTCTTTATACAAGGCATATATTGTTATTCGAATCATATCTACATCACAGCCATCTAGTTTCCTTGAACCGCCAGAGTCTTTTCGTGACTTTCTTTCTAAAATAGGGTTACTTACTATTTCAAACACTGTGGAATGCGGTGTTTTTATTAAAGAAGCACTTTCTTGCACAGCTTGATCCTTGGACATTCCACGTTCCAGAAGGGAAGTATAAACATTTAATATAATTTGTTTCTCATGAGGGTGTAATATTTGTCAACTAGTGGTACTACGACCACCAGTTGAAGTACTAGCTTCAGGATGAGCCCATGGACGCCACATTTTTCACGACGCGAAAATCGAATGGACACTTCAAAATAGACACAACTGACACAACGGAATAGTCGGTAGGTAATGACTAAATGTTGTTTAACTTTTTCTCTTTTATTTCTGAAATTGGAAAGCGGTCAGTTCTCAAAACAGTCTTGGTTTCCATATCTGGAAGGTACTTTATTTTGTAACCGTAAACAGACCATTATCGCTATAATCTCGTTGATAGCCCATAAGTACTGAATGTCTGGTGGCCAGGTAGGTGAATTTTATTATTTATACACATTTCAACATATCCTTAAGTGTTCTAAATCAACCTTACGAGATTTTTTATAATCAAATAAATTTAAATACAAAACTGTCAACAAAAGCCAAAAATAATGGAGAGCCCACTATTATTAAAATGCCAAACTATTTCATGAGCTATTTTAATCCGGACCTGGGAATTTTTCAAGCGACACACAATTTTATTGCTTATCTATATTTCGAACAATAGGTAATAGTGAGGGTCGTCGGCTAATATTGATTTACGACCTTCTTATATTTCTGGTGTGACATACAATGTTCAACAATATTCCCAAGACTACCTTCTGAATGACTGCCGATTTCTGACTGACTCCTCTGTCGCATATGACCCGCTATATAAAGGACGGACGAAATTTCCTGAACAGTGGCGATCGGGAATGTTCCATAATGTCATCGCTAACGGTCGGATTTCTTCTCGAGTCGTCGAATGGCGATTATCGAAGATCTGGCGCATGACATCATCGGTAACGGCCGTTTCTCGAATTTTTCAATGGCGGTTATATGGAGCATGACATCTTCAGAACTCCCAACGGCTGGCCGATGATTGTAATAGCACAGGGGTGGACCCAGGATATTTCCGTCATTTCCGTTACACTTTATTAGTTATTATGTTTGGGACCAATCTTGCAACTTAATTTTTACCCACTTCTAGTGGTCCAATTAACGTGAAATTTGGCAGGTGTTTATAATTCCGGTGACAATGCATTATAAAAAATCAGTTAGAGAAAAAACAAAATGGCGGCTCCAAGATGGCGGACAATATTTGGGTGTATTGTCCGATTCGCTTCAATATTGGAATGTGGGGGTTTTCGCCAGAATTCATATTCTATTCATAATTGGTATGTGAGTGTTTTCGGGTAATGAATTTATTGAAAATTCTTAAATTTGAGATGGCAGCTTCAAGATGGTGGACAAGTTTTGTGATTATGGACCGTTTCAATTCAAAATTGATATTCTGAGGTTTTTGGGATCAGCGATTATGAATTTAATCGAAGATTATTGATTTTTGTCAAAATTAATTAATTGAAGATGGCAGCTCCAGGATGGCGGACGAGTTCATCTTCAGATTGACGGCTCCAAGATGGCGACGTGTTTTGTTATTATGGCCCGACTCCATTCAAAATTGGTATGTGGGTTTTTTTGGGGTCGGAGATTATCAATTTTTTCGGAATTCAATCCGAGTAGCATTTTGAGTGGACGGAACGAAGCAGCTATGATTCTGGAAAACTTTGAAGTGTTTGACCACAACCACTGCTACGTGATATACACGGTTCTATCACGCGGCGACTACCAAAATGGAAAACACTTTTTTGGTGGCCGCAACGTTCCGATTTACGTTCCTGGATCTCAGATAGCCACATTCCAACCACTTTGTGCTCACCTGGCAAAAACCTTTGTGCTCACCTGTAGTGGCCGACACTAGACACGTTGAACGACTGACTGCGTTTGTGTAAATAATATGTAGCTCGATCTCTGTTCAGCAACATATTTTGGTGATAAATGTTCCTCATTTTTCCATTTTGCCTGATTCATTCCTAACACTCGATCAAATATAAAAATATATAACGTATAAACATACAACCGCGTGAGTAAGTATACTGAATTTGGATACTTCTGATCGGGATAAAATTAAAAAGATTGAGAGTTTTATATGAAACATGGGTGTTGTTGCTCGATTGTGAGCATGCGCCATCTGAATACACTTTATTTAAGGAAAACATTACAATTTTGGAAATAACTAGCCTCTGAAGTTATGTACTTAAACCCCTCAAACATTGTTTCCTCAATATTGGTTAGTTGAAACAAATACTTACGTAACAAATTACTACGTTTGATGCAGTGCTGATGACAAATACATTTTCATTGAATATTTCGACCATTTCTCTTATAATGACGACCCAGCATTTTCTGTGAATATGGCGGCTTTTGTAGAATATAACTTTAAAGTGGCAGAAAGTGTAAATATTCCACTCTAAAACTCCTCCCTTCAAAAAGTGCCCAGTGGAACTAAATTATTAACTTTTCCACCGCTGGAAAGTGGCACCCACGTCGCAGGCCCATGACTCACCACTTCAAAGTTATAACCTGAAAATTACAATAGGTCTTATACCCTTGAAAGGGGCGAACACGTCGGGCTATTATAACCTGCCACTTCAAAGTTATAACCTCGAAATTACGGGTACACGTTCATTAATTAAAAAAGGACATGTAGCAAGTATAGTGGACTTATGCAGCTCCAATCAACAATTATCAAGTATCAAGCAACAATTATCAATTAACAAGTAATTAAATTGATGGCATTCATGCAAACACAATTAAAAATTGAAGTATAAATAGTAAGCAGGAGCACAAGTCAGAGATCCGATATATTAAAATCAACCTCTTCATACAAAATCAAGAAAATTGCCCATTGAAAACGCATAACCCATTTTATTGTCTTGTTTTCCAAATCTGGTAGGTACCTAATTTATTTTTCAACCGTAAATAGACCATTATCGCTAGAATCTCGTTAATAGCCCATTAGTACTGGAAGTCTGGTGGCCTGGTGAGTAAATTTTATTATTTATACACATTTAAACATATCCTTACCAAGGGTTCTAAATCAACCTTACGAGATTTTTTATTATCAAATAAATTTAAATACAAAACTGTCAACAAAAGACAAAAATAACGGAGAGCCCACTATTATTAAAATGCCAAACTATTTCATGAGCTATTTTAATCCGGACCTGCGAATTTTTTAAGGGACACACACTTCTATTGCTTATCTATATTTCGAACAATAGGTCGTCGGCTACTATTGATTTACGACCTTCTTAGATTTCTAGTTCTACTATAACTACAAATAAACAAGCTGTCTATGTCATGAATTTCATGATCACAATTCTCGAAATGGAAAATTTCGTAGGTACTAAAAAAAGCAGCAGAAGAGAGTCTAGAAGTTATTTTGCCAAGAAAATCAAGGAAAATATATGAAGCACAATACCAGACATTTATTAAATAGTGCTGCGAAAGAAGAGTCGAACATTTTTGCGAAGATGCATTGCTCGTGTTTTTCACTGAGGAATCCAGAACTTTTTCTGCTTCAACAGTTTGGGCGCATTATTCCTTGCTGAAAACCTTGCTCAAAATCAGAAAGAATATCGATATCAGCCAATTCCATAAATTAACTGCCCTGCTGAAAAGAAAAAATTAAGGATATAAAACGAAAAAAGCGAATATAATAACAGGAGACCAGGTTGACAAATTATCATTGGAAGCTCCAGGTAATCATTTTTTAATGACAATGGTCAAATAGAAATGTTATATTGATGGTGCTTTTGAATGTTTCTATAATTATTCTAGTATAAGCATTTTAGTTTCTAGGGATTAATGAAACACTTTAGTCCCTGTTTGGAGGGACTTGAGTACTCACTTTAGTCCCGGAAGTGCAATAAATATATACCTACTTAACATTTTATTTTTATTTTTACAATTGTTCAACGCTACATAAGCTCCCAGTCACTAAATATAACTAATACATTTTCACATTTTAATTTCTAATCAAGTTAAGAATCGAAATTGGGAAAAAATACATTTTTCCGAAAACAAAGCATCCTGTCAATAAACCCTGATTCTACAATTTAGAGTATTTCTCAAAAAATGCCAGATCTAAAAAAGCACCCAAAATTTCACAAATGCAACTTTTTCCTACGTCACTGGCAATAGGATAGAGCAATCATTATTTCATAGCAAATAGATTGCGTACATGTGCCAATTTTTTTGATTATCTTCGACAATCAATAAACTATGAATGACAATGAAGTAATCATCATATGTTAATGTATACGAAAATTGTCAACTTCATGAAATTGCATTGTCGAGATCATCTCAACGATGCCCAATAAAACATTCTCGGCATCGGTCAATGGGAACAAAAACTCAAACACAGCCTGAACATAAAATATATTAATTACATTTTCAGCTCGAACATAATACCGCCAATTAAATGAATATTCTTATGAAATTATATGACATAATAGCTCTGTAGCATAGCTGATGGATATAAAGTAGGGGAACTTTATAGCTAGTTAAGCTAAACTGTGGGCCGTTCACGCCAAGTGGTGACAAAACGGTGCGTTGCTAAGATACAATGAGGTGTGGTTTGAAATATAGACGCCTCCATCGCCCCCACTGCCATCGGTGTGATGAGGGGAGGGAATCAAGGGAAATTATCACTTAGTGTTAACAGTGGCGGAAGGATGACTGTATCGTTTGGGAGTCATTTGAAGCTCCAGTAAACTATTTCGAGAAAGTTTTGATACCTACACTATACGTGGTTGACTAATTTTGTTATTGGCTTGTAAAGTAAGGGAAGTAATCGGTAATACACAATTTTGGATACAATTTTTGATTGACTTCAGATGATGTGCTTGTATCAGATACATTTATCATAGTGCTCTTCCTGGATGAAAACCAATTTCCGATTTTCAATGAATGTTAGTCAAAAATGAAATACTGAATATAATATTTTTTCCCGAGTAGCAGGTTATTGCAAACACATTTACCTTATGGTATTTGAATACAATCAATCAATCGAACATTTATTGAAGACGTTTAGTTAAAAAATACAAAAAACGCAAACTTTGCAGAAAATAAAACTTCATGACTCTGTAGTAAGCACAATTTTGATGATAAAAATTTGGCCCAATGACATTTTTTGTGCAAAATTTAATCCTCAATACTGTCTGTTTATTTATTTCAGAAAAAAAAACCTAGCTTGCGCGACAAAATAATGTAGAAAAATCCGTTTTTTATGTTATTTCAATAGAAAAATTTTGGGTTCGATGGAGGACCTTTTAAAATTAAAATTATGAGCAGCGCTTGCGACAGGATTTGTTTGGTTTGGACATCTTCAGTGATATTTTGAGCATAAAGTGTCAAACCAAAATCTATATTTTTTTGGCACACCCCAATATATATTCTAATCGTCCCAGAATCCTAAGAGAACCTCATCAACAGAGTAGTAAGCTTTTTGCAATATAAAAGATCTGAGTCGCCTTTTAAAGACCATGATATTTGAGGATTTAATGTCATCACTAAGCTTATTATGAAGTGCTTTCGTAAAATACTGAATCAACTCATTTTTAGCCAAACTATCCATTTCTGAGAAATCTCCTGATACAGATCGATTTTTAATCTCAATTTGCCACATTTATAAGGGAAAATTGAATATTCAGGGTGATCCACGTTTGACTATATAATGACGTCCGCGACAGTTTTTTCAAATGGAACACCCCATATATTATTGAATTTTTGGAATTTCCATAGAAAGCTGATTTCAAAAATATATCACACATAGGGTTTGTATACAGTGCACCCGTTAAATTCAGTGTTCTCCTAAAGTAGTGGATAAATTCGTAAAACATTAAAGGAATAATTTTTGGAAAGAACGCTCGAAGCCGTCGAATTTTATTTTCATTTGGGCATTCTTTCAAATTTGATTAATACATGCAGAATAATTCGTGTAGGAGAAATGATGTCATCGGTATTTTTTTAATGGCAACTCCATTTTTCATTACGGAATATGAAAAGGTGATTAGGAGTATGGGTGAAATGAAAATAAAACAAGAAAAACTATTTTGAAATATGAAAATACTTCATTTAATGGCAATGATAGCTTCAGACAACGTTCAAATTGTGCACCATTTCCTATCTGACAGTAGCCAAGACGATGAATAAATTCTTTTTGAACATTGTCAATAAGGTCAGAAGGTATACACCTACATTGTATCTCGTGACGAATTCTTGCTTTTAGATCATCTAAATTCACCGGTCTATTAACACATACATTTAATTTTCCTGTTTTGAAAGGATTGGCGTTTTGATGTTGGTTGAATTATACTGTTAAAAATTCCTATAGTAATTTTACAAAAAAAATGGAAGTTTTAACGCATAACTTTTATAGTAATAATAAAATTCAGTTTTGTAAATTTTCTACAAAACTTATTCCCACTCCATTTAGTAAAATTCCAAAACATTTATTTGAATTTACTAAACTTCTATCGGGAATTTGTTGGTACAATTACAATACAAATGTTGTGATTTTATTCAAAAAAACATTGAAAAAGTTTTATAATTTCAGTATGCTGCATTGTAAATTTACTACACAATAAAATGCAACCTAATTTTAAAAAATTACAACATATTTATTGCATTTTTACTAAACATCAACCAGAAATATGTTTAGTAATATTATAACAGAGATAAGAAATGAAATGCATAAAGCACACAAAGTCGTCTTCACAAAAGGTTCAATATAAATTGAAACACAATTGGTAGACCGACAGGCGAAAAACAACTACTTTCCTAGCAAATACCACGCAGAACGTTGAATGATATTCACCTGACAATCCATGCAAACTTCCATATAGATGGATATTGTTCGCAAATGTTTCTTTCTGATAAGGTCGATTATGTTTAAATTCATGTCGTGTCCGCCTAACAATCCGCATCCGTTTCAGGCTTTTGGCCCTCATCAATACGGAGAAGTCACCAGCCAGAGATCCAGAGAGCTCTGGCCGAAGCGAGACACAACATAAATAAAATCATCATCGAGCTTAAAACATATTTAGGTGCGTCGGAAAAGATAACTTTCAACCGGCGGCACCTAGTGACAGAAAGAAACACTCCATACATTTCTCCTACCACGATAGGATTCTAAATGAAAGATTCCCTCTCAGTAGGAGTGGCTCAATGGCCCGACTGGCATATTTAATGAAAGAAAAAGCCATATAAAGGGAGAGAAAATAAGAAATGAAATGCATAAAGCTTTTTGCATTTCATTTCTTATTTCCTCTCCCTCCATATGGCTTTTTCTTTCATTATAATACAGGTTTTGCAATTTTGTTAAAAAAATGTGATTGAAAATGTTTTGTAATTTCAGTATATCGCATTGTAAATTTACTATACATTTTAGTTCTTATTGAAAATTGATAAATAAAGCGAACAAATAGTCAGATGACTACATATTCAAGTATCATAAATAATTACTGATATCAAATCGAAAATTTATTATTATTGAATTTCTTACCAAGTATTATTAACTTCTTCCAATTCAAATAAGTGTTTTTTTATTAACACAAGTTTAAACAATGAAAATTATAAAAAATTCATTATTTAAAAGTTGCTTGCTTTTTGTGGACTCCAATAACCAAACGCTTCACTAATTCAAGTAACACTGAACAGTAATTTTTAGTAACGAAATCGCAGTGTTGTCTAGTGGGTGTCAATGCCGATGTCTTGATGTCGGAAAAACAAAAGACACAGTTGCAACACGCAGAGGCTACCAATGTTTGATGCGTAAATCTGAGTAGAGAATTAAATCACAATGTTTGTAGATTTTGAAAACTTCTGACTGGAAATCGACCAACAGTTCGGTAAAATTACAAAACGCATAAGAAAAATTTTTTTTTTTAATGAAATTACAATACATTATGTAATTTTTAGTAAGAGTTGTGAAAATACTGGAATCATTTGTAAATTTTCAATGACTTCAGAGTAATTTCATTTCCAATATAGTTTTGTAACTTTACAAAAAAATTGTAGTAAATTAAATCACGAACAATGTTTGTAAATTTTTAAAACTTTCGACTGGAAACCGACCAACATTTCGGTAAAATTACAAAACGCGTAAGAAAAATAAAAAATTTCAGATAAATTACAATACATCATGTAATTTTCATGTCAGAGTTATAAAAATATTGAAAATTTTTGTAAATTTTTGATGACTTCAGAGTAATTTCAGTTTCAATATATTCCTGTAAATTTACAAAAAATCATAGTAAATCAAGCCAAAAACAATGTTTGCATATTTTCAAAACTGTTGACTGGAAACTGACCAACAGTTCGGTAAAATTACAAAACGCATAAGAAAAATATTTTTTTTGGTGAAATTACAATACATCATGTAATTTTCATGTTAGAGTTATAAAAATACTGAAAATTTTCGTAAATTTTTGATGACTTCAGAGTAATTTCAGTTTCAATATATTTCTGTAAATTCACAAAAAATCATAGTTAATCAAGTCAAAAACAATGTTTGCATATTTTTGAAACTTTTGACTGGAATCTGACCAACAGTTCGGTAAAATTACAAAACGCGTAAGAAAAATAAAACAATTCAGATAAATTACAATACATCATGTCATTTTTCTGCAGAGTTATAAAAATACTGAAAATATTTGAAAATTTGTAATGACTTCAGAGTAATTTCAGTTTCAATATATTTTTGTAGCTTTACAAAAAATCGTTGTATATCAAGTCACAAACAATGTTTGTAAATTTTAAAAATGTTTGACTGGAAACTGACCAACAGTTCGGTAAAATTAAAAAGAAAAATAAAAATGTTCGGATGAATTACAATACAGTTCGGTAAAATTACAATACTTGTAGGGTTACTACATGAAGATTGTAAAATTACGATTCATCTCAGTAGGTTTCCTCACATGTCTTGCTATATTAATCGAATTGTATTATATTTTGTATATTACTCGAATTGTATTATATTATTTGTAATTTTACTCATATGTTGTATTGTAAAACAATTGTAATTTCACTAAAAATTTTAACAGTGTAGACCAGAAGTTGGATATTTTGGAAAGCAACGGAATGGTCATGCGAAATTTAAATAATTGGTATTGACCGCTTTCTAGATAATATAATTTTTGATACAAGCGCTTTATTATTTATGGAAAACTTGCTGTCACAAAAATATATGTGAGAGATTATTGGCACATACTAGCGTATCTACGACGCTGATTCATGAAAATAAAGTGGTCCACCAAATTTATTTTTGTATACGCGCGTGTTCACGAAAAAAATTTGAACAAGTTGCACTCTAGGACCTACCCCTTCATATGAATTGCTCTCCTTGAAATATTATGAGGTTTAAAATTATGGAGTTTGTCGATCGTATTCTGACTCACCCGTTAGTTGTTTTCAATTCTCTCAAAATTCAAAAATGTTCAGAAGGTTGAAAAATATGTCAATATGCTGTAAGAAATGAGCATTAAGCGATTATAACACAGAGGAAATGGTATCCCTACTCAATACTTCCTCAGGACATATGTTTAGTTTTTGGCAGATATCTCATAGACCTCTACATTTTGGCATCTCGAATGTTATGACTTGCGGAGTTGAGTATCGATGAGTCTAACTGATGTCGAACGCTAATTCGTCCATTACAAAAATATGGAGGATGATATGTCCACATACGACCTTAACTACGCCACTGCTTTACTGAATATAAAAATAAAAACTTCAATCAATAATCAACCTTGAATAGTATATACAGTTATTTTTTTTTCCTATGGTAGTTTTGAAGAAAAATATTGAAATCCTAATTTTTTTCGTACTTTCAACACCCTGTATCTCAGAGGATGCATTTTAGAACATAAATTTATACAACATGAAGTTGGGAATTGGCAAACGGAGTTTGTCGGTCTTATTTAGACTCACACTGTATATACCAAATTCAATGTGACATGCAATATCTGGCTTCCTGAAGGAGAAATGATTCCCACAAAAGTTTCAGGATTTCATTGGAGTTAAATTTTGGTATAATTTCTTAATATACAGGGTGTTTGGTGTGGGTGCTACAGACCAATATTTTTTTTCTACAATGAGATATAAGTCTGTGACACATCGATAGCCAGCTATTATTTCATCAAAAATGAAAAACCCCTTTTTCCTCAAGTCTGCTGACTACCCATACCATAGGTGAATGTCGGTCGAATATCCATAAAAAATCAACTACACCCCTGACCTCGACTCGACTCCTTGACCTACCCTGTACTGATGAGGGGCAAATACCCCAAAACCGGTCTACAGATGGTCAGCCTAAGTGAAGTGGTTAATATTTAACCAAACTGACATTTATTAACATTTTTTTTAAATCTAGTTCATACAGGATTTGACAAAATATATATACAGTGCTTCTAAAAGCCTCTCCCCCCCTCTTATTTTTGGAACGATTATACATAAACAAGTGAAATTTGAAAACTGAATATTAAAGGTTGTAAACTTCCCTACTAGTGATGATAGATGACGAAATCGTCAAAGATGACGTCACGAGGCCATTGTGACCAATAATTTCAAATGGAACCCTACAGCAAGCGACACCTCCTTTAAAAGATATCGAAAAAACCTATTCAATGATACTAATTTTGTTTGTGTTTATGGCAGTTTCAATGGCTCATTAGTAAACATTAAAATTTAAATTCCATTCAGTATGATTTTAATTACAGATTTAAGAATTAGTATCTACTTAAAGAAATTGCTCGAAGTGTCCTCCATTTACTTCCTGACAGTGAAATATCCTATTTTTAAACTCTTCCGTACTTTTGCAAATGTGTCTGCGGAAACAGCCTCACATTCTGCAACAATACGTTGTTTTAAAACGTCAATATTGTCAGGTTCAGTGGCGGAAACCTTAGATTCAAGGTACCCCCACAAAAAAAAATCCAAAGGTGTGAGAGCCGGTGAACGAGCTGGCTATTCCGTTGAGCCTTGTCGTCCAATCCATCTACCACGATACTCCTCATCCAAATACCGTCTTACTGCACCGTTATAGTGTGGGGGAGCACCATCCTGTTGGAATGTTATTTCCAAATTGCCGAATTCATCTGGATCATTTTCCAAAATTTCAAGGATTAACGGTTCTATTGCGTTTTGCAACAGCTCCAGATAAACCTCCCCAGTTGAATTAGTATTTGAAAAAAGAGGCCCAACAATGTTGTTTCTCAGGATACCTGCCCAAACATTCACCTTCTGGGGAAATTGGGTATGTGTTTCACGAAACAGGTGAGGATTTGCGTCACTCCAATACCTCACATTCTGTGTATTTACATTTCCATTAGATAGAAAGTACTTTCGTCACTAAAACAAATTGTTTTGACATAGTCTGGCTGTTGGTTAATTTAGTTTCCATATTTACACAAAATTCTAGTCTTCGGTCTGGGTCGTCGTCTGAGAGTTGATGAACCATTTTTAATTTGTATAGATGAAATTTGGTTTTTTCAACACCCTGTGTACTATACTTCGACTGACTTCACAGGTAGATGCAACGTGAGTTGTTGAAGAAGAAGGCTTAACTATTACTTCTGCCAGTATATCAATTTTTCTCTCATCAGATATTTGTGGTCTGCCAGATCGTTTCGCAACATTAATACTACCCGTTGTTCCAAACTTACGAAGAAGCTCCCTAAAATAAGTCCTCGAAACGGGGCAATCGGGAAACCTCTCATTGAAAATGCGTTCTGCTGCATGAATATTTTGTCCAGTTTCACCAAGAATTAGGATCGCTGCTACTTTATCACCTAAAGCACATACCATTTCGCTTCTTGAAGAACTGAAAGTTCGGCTCACAACAGTTTAACAAATTATTAAAATGTACAAAAATATTAAAAGTACCAAGAGCTGCTAAAACAGTTAAACGTTCGATCAACAATACACAAATTATTAAATGTACAAAAACTCGGACAATTACAAAAACGTCGAATTAGGGAGACTAACAAAAACGTCAGCTTATTTGACAACTATCCACAGGCGGAGCTTGAATTTGGAATTTTAGTATTAACTGATTTAATTCATCACAGCTTTGCGTTTTTTAAAAGCGAGTTGCCAAAACTGCCATAAACACAAATAAAATTAAAATCATTGAATAGGTTTTTTCGATACCTTTTAAATGAGGTATCGCTTGCCGTAAGGTTCCTTTTGAAATTATTGGTCACAATGGCCTTGAGACGTCATATTTCACGATTTCGTCATCTATCATCACTAGTAGGAAAGTTCACAACCTTTAATATTCCGTTTCCAAATTTCACTTGTTCATGTATAGTCGTTCCAAAAATAAGAGGGGGGGAGCGGACTTTTGAGAAGCACTGTATATATATATATATATATATAACGAGAATAATGACTAGGAGTACGACTATTGGTGTCGTGGATTGGCCTATGCTGACATCTGTTGGTGACCTATCAATGTGCACGAAATTTCGTGTCATTAAAATTCCACCTTAACAGGTGCTTTAACACACAGATCATAGGTGTCACTTTCTATAATAAGATGCTCTTCACATTATATATATATATATGTATATATATATATATATATATATATATATGAATTTAGAAATAACGACTGAAAATTGGTATGAACAGTGGGGAATAACGGGGATCTTCAGTCAGCACAAGTGTTGAACTATGAAAAACTCTTTAATACGTTGGACCGAGCTTTCGTTTATATATATATATATATATATATATATATATATATAGATATTTTCTATTTCATATTTTATATTTTTCTGATATCTTATACCTCGAACAGTGATAAGGGCTTGGCATTGTCTTCTCATACTCAATATAAGAGCCTTTCATTGACTTGTTCAATATAATAATATATTTGATGGTATACCATCATTTTAATTTGTTGGTGCAGGTGACTAGTTCTCACTGCGGCAGCAAGGGTTCAGTGATTGGTACAAAGCCCCTATAATATATTCTCAGAAATTCAATCTTACATAAAGAATGAAATTGCTTTCCTCGAAGTTATAATTTGCAAGTCATCTACAGCTATGAAATATGAATCCAACTCACCATCAGTCTCTGTAGACAGACTTCAAATGTTCTAGAAAATTATCCGAAGGCACAAATAAAACAAAAAACTGTGGTAATAAAATATTTAATTACTTGACATTCTTGTCAATATATCCATATAAAATATAGGATAAATAAAGAAATAATACCAAAAAACCTATATAATTCACATACATTTCCTGAACGTTTCAAGTAATCCATTCACGTAAGGGATTTCACCTCGGAATGAAAGATAATAAATACGCTATAAACTCGTATGAACCTTTGTTTTGGCATTTTAGAAGTTGGCTCATGAGATCTCTTGTCTGCATCTAAAGATATTCATGGTCAAAGGTTGCAAAAATTGGATCTAGTGGATGGTTAGAAACAATTGAGTTTCTAGGTAAGTAGAGAGAGAAAGAGGGGTTAGTGGTTGTCATGTCTTGGTGTGTAACACAAGTCGATTAATAGAAAAATCGAACTTAAACGGTTTTCTTCACATAAAGGATTCAATATAAAATTGAACCAGAGAAAGGTAGATCTCAGGTGAAAAACAACTACTTTCCTGGCAAATACCACGCAGAACGTTGAATGATATTCACCTGAAAATCCATGCATACTTCCATAAAATATCAATGGACATTGAATGCAAATGTTTCTTTCTGATAAGCTCGATTATGTTTAATTTAAGTCGTGTTCACCTAACAATCCGCATACCGGTTTCAGGCTTCTTGGCCCTCATCAGTACGGAGTAGTCAACCAGCCAAAAGTCCAAAGAACTCTGGCTGAAGTGAGACACAACGTAAACAAACCATCATCGATCTTGTAACACCTATAGGTACGCCGGAAAAGATAAACTTTAACTGGCGGTACCTAGTGACAGAAAGAAACACTCCGAAAATCTCCCACCTCGATAGGTTTCTAAATAAAAGATTCCTTCTCAGTAGGAGTGGCAAGCCCGTCTAGCATATAGTGAGAGATGAGTGCCATGTGAAGTGGAATGAATAGAAAATCGAACTTAAACGGTTTTCTTACAAGGATTCAATATAAAATTGAACCAGAGAAAGGTAGATCTCAGGTGAAAACAACTACTTTCCTGGCAAATACCACGCAGAACGTTGAATGATATTCACCTGAAAATCCATGCATACTTCCATAAAATATCAATGGACATTGAATGCAAATGTTTCTTTCTGATAAGCTCGATTATGTTTAATTTAAGTCGTGTTCACCTAACAATCCGCATACCGGTTTCAGGCTTCTTGGCCCTCATCAGTACGGAGTAGTCAACCAGCCAAAAGTCCAAAGAACTCTGGCTGAAGTGAGACACAACGTAAACAAACCATCATCGATCTTGTAACACCTATAGGTACGCCGGAAAAGATAAACTTTAACTGGCGGTACCTAGTGACAGAAAGAAACACCGAAAATCTCCCACCTCGATAGGTTTCAAATAAAAGATTCCTTCTCAGTAGGAGTGGCAAGCCCGTTCATATAGTGAAGATCATGTGAAGTGAGAATGAATTTACTTTCGACATAAGCTCAATATCGACATTAGATCCGGTCGAATATTCGACTACGAAGTATCATCATGATATTCGTTTTATTCGTACAGTTTGATTATGTTTACTGCGTATATCGAATTGTTTTCAGTTGAGAATCAGTCAAAATCTTGGCTGAAGTGAGATTACACAACAACTATCATCGATCTTGTACACCTATACCGCCGCAAAGCTTTATCTTTCCGGCGTACCTATAGGTGTTACAAGATCGATGATGGTTTGTTTACGCTGTGTCTCACTTCAGCCAGAGTTCTTTTGGACTTTTGGCTGGTGATACTCCGTACCGATGAGGGCCAAGAAGCCTGAAACCGGTATGCGGATTGTTAGGTGAACACGACTTAAATTAAACATAATCGAGCTTTATCAGAAAGAAACATTTGCATTCAATGTCCATTGATATTATATGGAAGTATGCATGGATTTTCAGGTGAATATCATTCAACGTTCTGCGTGGCATTTGCCAGGAAAGTAGTTGTTTTTCACCTGAGATCTACCTTTCTCTGGTTCAATTTTATATTGAATCCTTTATGTGAAGAAAACCGTTTAAGTTCGATTTTTCTATTCATTCCACTTCACATGGCACTTATCTCTCACAAGTCGATTAGTCGGTAACGTGCCCCCTGAAGAAAGAGCTGGAAGCCATGGCAGTGGTAGAATGTAGTTTTTACTTTCGAGCTGCCGTTCTGGCAGCATTGTACATATGGTCCTTAGGTGTAGGTATAGTTGTATATTGTCCGTTTGTTTTTGGATTCTGAGTTCATAATCTGGTTATCACATATTCCGCCTGAGCTACCAACCCCCTTTAAGGCCCCTATGGCCATACAGACTTATGACTATATATGTATATATATATATATATATATATATATATATATATATATATATATATATATATATATATATATATATATATATATATATATATATATATATATATATATATATATATATATATATATATATATATCGAATATCGACGCTTCGCAACAACGACGTCTTCCGGCACTACACGCAACAGGGCACGAACGAAGGAAACCGATCGTGCTCAATCGACTAACCACTATTACAAATTGAGGAGCACAACACGAAAACATCAGTCGAGTTCGAAACAATCGAAGATGGCAAATGTGAATTTGCCGAAACGTCGTGAAATCGGACCTTTTGAGGACCAAGAACACAGAACGCGGACGCAAACCCGAGAAACAATCTCAACATATATATATATATATATATATATATATATATATATATATATATATATATATATATAGGAAATGTATAGATTGGGTCAAAATATCACCAGTACTTCATTTATTTTTTGTTCCTAAAAGCTTTCGTTACCAAGTTACGGGCCCTCAAATTTACAAAATGAAAAATGTTTTTCTTTTGATAACTTTCAAAGTGAATATTCAAAATCATCTAAATTTTGGTGATTGACTAAACAAATGAATTTCTTCGATGAGCTCTCATGCAGGAGTCAGTTGTTTCGCTACAAAGTCAGGAACGGACTACCCCCGATGGTCCACACCCCAAAACTTTGAAATGACAGATAATTTTTCAATAGTTTTCAACAAAATAAGGTAACGTAGACAATTTTCTGAATAAAAGTACTCGTGTGGAAAGTCGATCGGAACAACGATTCTTGATAAAAATGCAGTTTTACTCGACGACATCAAACCCGATCGTCCACCATTATTTGAAATGAAAAATGTATATACTAATACTAATGCTAACGTTAATTCAACAACATTTATAACAGGGATAATACAAAATATCCTAAAATAAAGTCGTAAACAAAAAGTACAGTACCTAGTTGAAAGTTTCATTCACAATGTAAATATTTTTTCAAATGAAATATCAACTTATGTGGATTCGTGGTGTTTTTGAACTAACAAGCTACTCCACTATGAAATATCGAATTCAGTCCATATTTTGTATGTACGCGTGGAATGAGCACGTTTCGTGTTGTGTTATCTGAATCTCATGAAACTCAACATTTGGATATTGCTAATTTGTATTCACAGCTTAAATGTTGAGGAGTTTCACTGATAAGTATAATTTCATGGGAGAAAATCTTAAGACAAATTAAGCTGAAAAAACGCACATCGGAAGACATAACTAATAAGAAGCAAACGAATAAACTACAAAAACGGCTGCACATGAATAGGTGAAAAATATCCGGTCAATAAATTTATGTTCCATTCCTTCCACAGATGTTGACAAAAACACCTTGTAGAAAGAAATAAAATTAGTGTGGATAAAAAATAACAACTGGAATGCGATTTTGTTTTGTTGAGTTCGTTATGAACATTGTACCTATCATTTTTATTTTCATTACAAATTAATCTTTTCGAATAATGGTAGACATCTCAGGTTGGATGTCGTCGAATAAAAATGCATTTTTATAAAAAATCGTTGCTCCGATCGATTTTCCACACAATTACTTTCATTCAGGAAATTGTCCAGGTAACCATGTTTTGTTAAAACATATTGACAAATCCCAGTCATTTCGAAGTTTTGGGGTGTGGACCATCGGGGGTAGTCCGTTCCTGACTTTGTAGCAAAACAACCGACTCCTGCATGAAAGTTCATCGAAAGAATTCATTTGTTTAGTCAATCACCAGAATTTTGATGATTTTGAATATTCACTTTGAAAGTTATCAAAGAAAAATATTTTTCATTTTGCACCTTGTATATATATATATATATATATACTTGGAAGGGTAGTCTTGACTGACAAGTATGAAGAAAAAACTATTTATAATCCTGTGGATGCAGTCAAAGTACTGGGCTGGTTTAAATAATGCTCTTTGTTATTTCGTCGAGCTTTCGGAAATGTTTATCAAGACATCCATAAAAACAGTTGCAGTTGCAATTTGTTTGAATTTGAACTGTTTATATAGATGTCTTGATAAAGGGAATCAACATTTCCGAAAGCTCGACGAAATAATAAAAGTATTCCTTAAACCAGCCCAGTACTTTGACTGCATCCTTAGGATTATAATTAGTTTCTATATATATATATATATATATATATATATATAAATATATATATAAATATATATATATATATATATATATATTTATACAGTGTGACCCATTTAAAATGGAACCACCCCTGTAGAATTTGCATTTTTCAATCATTCTTATTTTTTTCAATATTAAGCATCAAAAACTGTATCTTGACACAAATTTTCATAACTTTAGTTCCATTTCCAAGGCACTCTATGGTTTTTTTTCTTCGTCAAAAACGGCAAAAGTTTATTAGGCAATTTTTGTTTTCGAATTTGACTACACCACTGGATTTTTTGTCATTATAAATAAAAACCATGGAAATTTCATGAAAAAATATTCGTTGACAACGAAGTTATAACAACTTCAATTTTGGAAACAAAGTATTTGATTATCATTTTTATTTAGATTATAGACATATTTAAAATCTGGCAACACTGTCGATACAAAGTAGAACACCAGTGAATTTGTACAGCGAAAATCCGAAGTCAATAGCTCATTCCGTTCTACAGTTATTTGTGGTGGAAGCGATTTTGTACTAAAAATCTGACTACGCCACTGGATTTGTGAATTATATTCCCTTAAAATAATGTATTTAAGTTAAGGTTATAAGTAAATTCGAAAATAACAGAAAATTAAAAATTCATTTTCAAGTTATGCAGTCTTCCATAGCCGATAAAAACGAAATGAACCGAATTATGTTTTAAAGTATCAAAATAATTTATTGAATAATAAAACAGAAACCAGGACAAAAAATATTCCTTTGAAATCCTGCAAAACTCAATTGGAACAAGCTTTTAGAGAAGGTATCAATAATTTGAGAAAAGCTGAACTAATACATTAGGCATAGGTATTGTACTAAATCAATAGTAGGCTATGATTTAGTACACCACAAATCGCTCACATTACCATACTTTCAAGGAGTTATAACTGTAGAACGGAATGAGCTATTGACTTCGGATTTTCGCTGTACAAATTCACTGGTATTCTCCTTTGTATCGGCAGTGTTGCCAGATTTTAAATATGTCTATAATCTAAATAAAAATTATAATCAAATACTTTGTTTCCAAAATTAAGGTTGTTGTAACTTCATTGTTAACCAATATTTTTCCATGAAATTTCGACGGTTTCCATTTATAACGACTACGAATCCAGTGGTGTAGTCAAATTTGAAAACAAATTTGCCCAATAAAGTTTTGGTGTTTTTGACAAAGAAAAAAACCTCAGAGTGCCTTGAAAATGAAACTAAAGTTATGAAAATTCGTGCCAAGATACAGTTTTTGATGCTTAATGATAAAAAAAAATCTTTTTGAGATTGACTGAAAAATGCGTATTCTACAGGGGTGGTTCCATTTTGAATGGGTCACACTGTATATATATATATATATATATATATATATATATATATATATATAAAAAACGAATATAAAGTCCCTCCTTATAGATAAAGACGAAATTGTGCGTTGGAGAAGAAATTTTTTCAAAGACGATCAGGAAGTATCGATCTGAAGGAAGGACAATTTATTATTTGGACGGAAGATGGCTTAACGAAGGACATACTGTGCAGAAAACATGGGTCGACACTTACATAAAAACTTCCCGCCAAGCAGTCATGGACCTGTACCGATCGGAAAAGGGCGTAGGTTAATTATCACCCTTATTGTAAATGAACAAAGTTTTGTAGATGGTGGTTTGCTGCAATTCGTCTCGAAATCAACAAAAGATTACCACGAGGAGATGAATGCGGATGTGTTAAAAGACTACTTTTCACAAATGATTGTCGTTATTGTCATGGACAATGCTAGCTACCATTCCAGGCTTAAGGAAGCGTTGCCACATTAAAATGAAAAAAAAAAGATTTGATTGGTTACAGCAGAAAGATCTCCAACATGATAATTGCATAGAAAAAAAAAAGAATTATTATCCATTGCGAGGCAACACAAAGCAAACTACAAACAGTACGTAGTTGACGAAATAGCTGAAGAAAAAAGATGGTGGTATTACGATTACCTTCATACCATTGTAATACTATCGAGCTCATATGGGCTCAAGTGAAAGAGACGTTGCTAGGAACAACACTACTTTTAAATTGGATGATATACGTCAGCTTCTTCTAGCATCGTTCTCCAAAGTGACAAGCGACAATTTGGAAAAATGCTGTATGTAAATCATGTATTAACAGAAGAACAGAAGATGGGATCTTGATAATTTAATTGACCAAACTGTGGAATCTCTAGTAATTTCAATAGGGGACCCGAAGATTCATCTGATTCGGATACTAATGATGACTGTGAAATGGACATTTAGGTAAGTAACTACATACATTTATTACCCATCACTATTTGCAACTAAAACATTTTAGGTGAGCTGCCGAAGTCGCGCACAGGACGCAGTTATAGTAGTTTGACAAGTGTAACTTTGATACATCCAGTAATCGATGAATTGTCAATTATTACTCTAAATTTAATATTGCTATAAATATGTATTGTGTCTTGGAAAATTTTATAAATAAATAAATATTAAAACATGGTTCACCAAACGCACGTCACTGATCAGTACTTTTACCATCGATGCTTTGTGATAATATGATCGTTTTATTTTTATTAGAGATGAAACAGAGTGGACCAGAAAAGTATACTCGAAAACACATGAAGTCCTATCAAAACGTGTTTGTTACCATGAAATTTATTGGAGCCGACGGTAAACAACTTTTCGCAGATTTGCATTTATTATAAGGGTGTTTGCTGCCAGTGAAAAAAGTACAGAGTATACCAGTGGAAGAAAAATAATAAAGAATGAAAAAAATATTTCTGTAGATTGCCAAACAAAACATAAGCGTTATTTAGAGCTAGGAAATTCTATCAATTTCACAAGTGTTCTCAAATCCCAGATCACGAGAAGTTCACATCTCAGTTTGCACAATCGCAGAACGTGAACACACTTGAAAAAACGTCGATTATCATTCGCCTGGAGTACGCCGATGTCTGTGCTTTACAATAATGTACATTTTGTGTGGAGTTAAAGTGCCAACTTGAACCGACAAAGCGGCCTCTAAACGAATACAATGATTACAGAGCACTCCGCGAAAACGACGCCTTATGGCCGAACCGTGTTTCCAAATTAATATTGTATTAAAGCGGATTTTTCTGTTGGCTCGCTCTTTAATACGCCGATTACGGACAGATTTAATTAAATGGTAATGTAGTCGCAAAACCATGCTACGAGGTTATCGTTAAAAAACAATATGCTGGAGAATTCGTTTGTGCTTTTTAGGACCATATGTGGCTAAAGTGCTCGTTCGGCTGATTGATAAATGATGTAGTTGAATGTTGTTATTACATTGATTAAGTTTCGATGATATCACTTATTGCAAATCGATTTTTGATTGCTTTTATCTCAGTTTGATGGCGGGGCAAGGTGGGGTTTCTGTTTGATCTTAGGCGACAGTAACGTCCTCATCTCACGGAGTGGCGTAACTGACAAATTGTCGAAAGGTATCTCGCTATTTGTTGCAGATTTATGGATTTTGGCATTGGTATCATGCGGGACAAGCTATTTGAGACGTAACCTTTCCCGTATTATCACTGCTCGTCAAGCCCCGCTGGGTGTCTATTGCCAAAATTCCAGGGTAGGCTTCGCCCGACTAACGTTCAATCCACTATGAATTTGTGACATAAATTTAATTTCTTTCCACACTCAGGATAGTGTGAAATACTAAAATAATTTAGGTGTAATGAATGTAATTTTCAATAATTAATATAATATAGTGAACACCATATGTAACGGATAAATTCATTTTCTACGTTACTAGCCATTTTCAGGAAAAACCCTGAAACACTTCGATTTATGTGCAAAGTGGAAATATTGCGTCCGAAATACACGAACTCACGACCTTATGATCTCTGAGCCATTCGAGGACATAGAAATCGACACACACTCGTGAATCCTTTCCTTCCATAATTTAATATTCATGTTAGAAATGAATCGAAAATCAAACGTACTTATCACTGGCCATCGAGATCCATTACCTGTCACTCAACTTCATCGTTATTTGACGATTTCAGTAGCAGATTCAAGCAGATGATCTCTAACCACTGATAAGATTTAGCCAAATATATAATGTGCAAAGTGGAAATATTGCGTATATATTTTCGATTCATTTCTAACATGAATACTAAATTATAGAAGGAAAGGATTCACGACTGTGTGTCGATTCCTATGTCCTCGAATGGCTCAGTTGGTAGGGCGTATGACTAGAGATCATAAGGTCGTGGGTTCGACTCCCACTTGAGGATACTTTTTTTCTTTAATTCACTATGCCACAAAATTCCCTTCTTTCACTTCGATTTATGTTTTTGAAAAGACACTCTGTGACATAAGAAATAATTTTCAAAATGTTAAAAGGTATCACGTAAATTCGCTGTACCTGTATGCTGCACCTTCAATTTTTTTGGTTTATTTACCAACTGTTGTTTGTCAGACGTGACAGTAGAGTTGAAAATTGTATGTCCTGTGTGAACTTGCAGATGAGAAACAATTTTTCAGTTGTTTGTGTTTCTTGTTCAGTATCATTTTTTTACAAGGCTCATTTGACTGAACGTCAAAGAATAAAAGTGGATAATGCTAGGATGTGGTGACAAAATTAGAACCCAGAAGAATGTACGTGCAATATTTAATAATATAGTAGAACAGAAAAAAAAAATCGTGAAGTTGGGACTATTAAAGATATTCCAAAACCATGCAGGAGTTTAGTGATTGACGATGGAAAGAAATTGGATATTTTGGTAGACATCGAGGAGAATCCACATAAACCTACCCGACTACTTGCCGTCGATTACGAAATAAGTCAAAGTTCGATATTGGGTATTTTCAATAGTGGAAAGTACCACCCTTATAAAGTACAATTGGTATATGAACTCAACAAAGACGATCCAGATCGCAGAATTGAGTTTTGCCGAATAATGGAAGCCAGGTGCCTGCGGGATCCATCGGTTAAAAAAATATATTGTTTTCCGACGAGTCAACTTTTATTTAATGGAACCGTCAACAGACAGAACTGTCGATATTGGAGCCGAGAAAATCCCCATTTGATGATGGAGGCCAACACTCAATATCCCAGAAAAGTGAATGTTTGTGCAGGGATTATAAATAATCAAATAATTGGACAATATTTTATTCAACGAAACAATAAACGGTGAACGTTACTTGGAGTTTTTGAACAATTCTTCAGTTCCAACGCTGAAAAGACTTTTTCCAGATAATGACAATCCGAATCAAATAGATAGGAATATCTGGTATCAGCGAGATGGTGCTCCACCAAATTTTGCAGTTGAAGTTCGTGCATATCCAGTGCTTCTCGGAAAGTCCCCTCCCGCTCTTATTTTTGGAACGATTATACATAAACAAGTGAAATTTGGAACCTGAATATTAAAGGTTGTAAACTTCCCTACTAGTGATGATAGATGACGAAATCGTCAAAGATGACTTCACAAGGCCATTGTGACCAATAATTTTAAATGGAACCCTACGGCAAACGACACCTCTTTTAAAAGGAATCAAAAAACCTATTCAATGATACTAATTTTGTTTGTGTTTATTGCAGTTTTGATAGCTCATTAGTAAACATTAAAATTTGAATTCTATTCAGTATGATATTAATTACAGATTTAAGAATCAGTATCTACTTACAGAAATTGCTCGAAGTGACCTTCATTTACTTCCTGACAGTGAAATATTCTATTTTTAAACTCTTCTCGTACTTTTGCAAATGTGTCTGCGGAAACAGCCTCACATTCTGCAACAATACGTTGTTTTAAAACGTCAATATTGTCAGGTCCAGTGGCGTAAACCTTCGATTCAAGGTACGCCCACAGAAAAAAATCCAAAGGTGTGAGGTCCGGTGATCGAGCTGGCCATTCCGTTGAACCTCGTCGTCCAATCCATCTACCACGATACTCCTCATCCAAATACCGTCTTACTGCACCGTAATAGTGTGGAGGAGCACCATCCTGTTGGAATGTTATTTCCAAATTGCCGAATTTATCTGGATTATCTTCCAAAATTTCAAGGATTAACGGTTCTATTGCGTTTTGCAACAGCTCCAGATAAACCTCACCAGTTAAATTAGTATTTGAAAAAAGAGGCCCAACGTTGGTTTCCCAGGATACCTGCCCAAACATTCACCTTCTGGACAAAAATGGTTTCTCTGTGTATTTACATTTCCATTTAGATAGAAAGTACTTTCATCACTGAAACAAATTGTTTTGACATAGTCTGGCTGTTGGTTGATTTTAGTTTCCATATTTTCACAAAATTCTGGTCTACGGTCTGGGTCGTCGTCTGAGAGTTGTTGAACCATTTTTAATTTGTATGGATGAATTTTCTTTTTTTTCAACATTCTGTGTACTGTACTTCGACTGACTTCACAGGTAGATGCAACGTGAGTTGTTGAAGAAGTAGGATTAACTATTACTTCTGCCAGTATATCAATTTTTTTCTCATCATAAATTTGTGGTCTGCCAGATCGTTTCGCATCATTAATACTACCCGTTGTTTCAAACTCACGAAGAAGCTCCCTTAAATAAGTCCTCGAAACGGGGCGATCGGGAAACCTCTCATTAAAAATGCGTTCTGCTGCATGAATATTTTGTCCAGTTTCACCAAGAATTAGGATCGCTGCTACTTTATCACCTGAAGCACGTACCATTTCGCTTCTTGAAGCACTTAAACGTTGGGCTCACAACAGTTCAACAAATTATTGAAATGTACAAAAATATTGAAAGTACCAAAAGCTGCTAAAACAGTGGAACGTTCGATCAACAATCCACAAATTATCAAATTACAAAAACGTCGAATTAGGGAGACTAACAAAAACGTCAGCTTATTTGACAACTATCCAGAGGCGGAGCTTGAATTTGGAATTTTAGTATTAACTGATTTAATTCATCACAGCTTTGCGTTTTTTAAAAGCGAGTTGCCAAAACTGCCATAAACACAAACAAAATTAGTATCATTGAATAGGTTTTTTCGATACCTTTTAAAAGAGGTGTCGCTTGCCATAGGGTTCCATTTAAAATTATTGGTCACAATGGCCTTGTGACGTCATCTTTGACGATTTCGTCATCTATCATCACTAGTGGGGTTTACAACCTTTGATACTCAGGTTCCAATTTTCACTTGTTTATGTATAATCGTTCCAAAAATAAAAGAGGGGGAGAGGACTTTTGAGAAGCACTGAATGAAATTTTTCTCAACAGATGGATTGGTAGACGAGGTGCAATAGAGTGGCCAGCCCGTTCTCCCGACGTGACACTGCTTGACTACTTTCTGTGGGGTAAACTTAATCCAAAGTATACGTCAATAGACTGAACAATATTGAAAGATTGAAAATCAGAATTAGAGAAGAAATAGAACATATCACTTCCCGAAATCATTCAAGATGTTGTCGAAAACTTTCAGCAACGACTTTACTATTCTCAAGAAACGAATAGCTTTCAGTTTGAATATTTGGTCTGGAATATTTCATTATAAGTTTGTCACTAGCACATTTGATTGTACACGTTATAATAAATTATTTGTATAACACAATGTATAATTTTTTTTTATGACGCATGAACGAAATTCAAAAATAGATATGGCCGAAAATACAATTGAATATTCTTCAAAATGAAGTATCACTTGACCCCCCATTTCATTTAAAAAATTGGGGGGGTGGCTCTCACGTTGAGGGGGTGAAGGAGGGGGGCTGTATGTTTATGTCACAGAGTGTCTTTTCAAAAACTTAAATCGAATTGTTTTTTTTGAAAATGGCTAATAACGTATAAAATTAATTTATCCTTCACATATGGTGCTCATTGTATAATATAGGATTAGAAATGGGTAATCCCTTGAGTCCTTTACCAGCCGAAATATTTATGGACAACTTGGGGGAAAAAATTCACAATAATCCTTCCAATCTGAATTTCTTGTACTGATGGACAACATTTTAGTGTGTTTCGTGGGAACTGGAAGACAATTAAGAATGTACTTCGACTTTATCAATGTAATTCACCATTCAATTAAATTCACCCAAAAAATGGAAACAGATAATTATATAAACTTTTTAGACATAACTATAACAAAAATAAATAAATAACTTTTCAGTTTTCCATATTTCTTCATATACAGACATAAACATAATCTGATCAATATTCCCCTTTCAGAAGATAATTTTAATAAAGAATTGAACATATAATGTAACAAATTGCAATCAATAACGGTTATAGTTCAAACCTGAGGGATAATGTTTATAAAAAAGCCTTACGAGAAGTGTTTCCTACTGAAAATGAAAAACATAATTTTGAAGTTATAACATATATGGGCCATCCTAGATGTATCTTCAAGGGGTTTGTGAATATTTGTATCGTGTTCTTTACAAATTATTTTATTTATTAATTTTAATGGATAGGTAATTGTTTTAATCAGGCAAGTATTTATAGTTTCAAGATTTTTTTTGATGGAATATTGGGTATGATGAGCGTAAAGCTCTATATTTGAGATTCCTAATTATGTTTTGTTTTTGAGTGAAAGAGTGTACAGAATTAATGTTCAAGAATCTCTCAGAAAAGTCGGTTTGTGGTACCAATTTGTGATAATTTTGTTCTCGTTTGTATTTATCATGGTAACATCTAAAAAGGAGAACCTGTCGTTTTGTTCTTTGTGAATTTGAGGCGTGGATTACGAGTATTAAATATTCCGAAAATTAAAGATCTACATGGTGTTAGTGAATAAGTGCGACAAACTTCAGGGGGTGATTCTGCATGAAAAAATAATGACAGTTTGCTCATAACTTTCGTCTGCCAATGCTTCTTTTCCGAGATACGGGGTTAAGTTTTTCTTAAAAACTACTATTTATTTATGCTCTGAAACTGGTCGAGAATGCAGATGAAATTTGGGAGTTTTATTGCCATTTTTTGACATGCAATTAGGGATTTTATGTTCATCATCGGCGCGCATACGGGTAATGATCTCAATTTTTAAATAAAAAATGGTACGCCATTTTTGCATTCCTCGTTCAATTTGTCACAAAAAATTTCTCCTGCCTTTTTCTCGTATGGGGCGCCGTTTTTATGCAAAAAAATTTAAACATCTCAATACGTATTTTTCATTTCTTTAATACATTAATAAGAACTATCTAATACAATAACGTTAAACCAGAACAATAACAGAAAATAACACTAATAAATAAATAGTCGCAAAGCCACAACAAATATTCGAAATGACTTCCTCAGACGTGATACAAGATTCAACTCTTCGCCTCATTGATTGTCGTATTCGCGCAAATATTCCTGGTGTATTTCTTATTGTCTCACAGCCGGCTTTAATTCGATTCCTCGGGTCTTCAACATTTTTGACGGGAGTGGAATAAACAAGTGACTTAAGAAAACCCCAAATGCAAAAATCTAGAGGATTTAAGTCCGGAGGATCGAGCAGGCCAATGTTCCGTACCTCCCCTACCTATCCAACGATTTGGATATAATACTGTATCTAAGTGATTACGTACAATAATGCTAAAATGGACTGGTGCACCGTCATGCATGAACCAGAAGTGTTGTCTCAGCTGTAGAGGAATTTCTTCAAGCAGAA
The DNA here is from genome assembly GCA_018342105.1 of Gonioctena quinquepunctata. NCBI lineage: Eukaryota > Metazoa > Arthropoda > Insecta > Coleoptera > Chrysomelidae > Gonioctena > Gonioctena quinquepunctata. The sequence continues at coordinate 60,308 of JAFIRS010003326.1, read as the reverse complement.
CGAACAAGTAGGAAATTAAGGTAAGAGTTGTGGAAGGAAATATGGACCGATTAAATGATCGTCAAGTACCTCAAGCCATACATTTACCGAAAACTGATGCTGAAAATGAGCTTCAAAAATTTCATGTGGATTTTCCTCAGCCCAGAGGTGTTTGTTATGGAAATTTCGTATTCACTGTCGTCCAAAATTAGCCTCGTCAGTAAACAAAATGCCATTAAAATAATTAGGAATTTGAGCGATTTGATGAAGAATCCAATGGCAAAAAACTAGGCGCGAAAAAAAGTCTCTAGGTAGTAGAGCTTGTCCACGTTGAATATGAAATGTATACAATTGCTGTTCTTTAAGAATTTTAAATACAGTGAAGTTGCTTACATTTAGTATGTTTGCCATTTTTCGAGTACTTGTTTCAGGTGACTCCTTAATTAACTCGAGAACTGTTTCTTCTAGTTGCACAGTTCGTACTTCTCGAGGGCGCCCGCAGTCAGCCGTTTGTTTCTTAAATGTACCATTTTCGCGCAAACATTGGTGAAGACGAGCAAATATTGTGTAATGGGGTACCCTACGTCCTGAATACAACTCAGCATACAATCGTCGAGCTTGCCGACCATTTCCATTACTTCGACCATAGACAAAATGCATGTCTGACAATTCCGCATTTGTATAATTTTCCATTTTTCGATAAAATTAAAATTAATTACTTATTATCATTAATGTTATATCAAACTGAGAGCTTAAAAATGAGGAAACGCTAATTTGACATTTCGTTAAAATATTCGTATTTAATAGAATGTTGACAGTAGCCTACTAGCATCGCTACTAGATAATGTATTAAAGTAATGACAAATACGCGTTAAGATGTTCATTTTTTTTTATTAAAACGGCGCCCCATACGAAAAAAAGACACGACAGATTTTTTGTCACAAAGTGAAAAAGAAATTCAAAAATGAATAATTTGGAATATCTCAGTGGCGTAAAATTTTTTTTTCAAAAAAGTTGAGATCATTACCCGTATATGCGCGCCAATGATGAACATACAATTCTCAACTTCATGTCAAAAAATGCGCAATAACTACTTCTTAGAACTCACAAAATTTTATTCACATATCTCGACCGGTTTCAGAGCAATAAATAGTCAATTTTTTTAGAAAAACTTTAACACCCCGTATCTATATAAGTTTGGCTTGACAAAGTCGATTTTGTTTTGGTAATAAACAGGTTAAGAATAAGTTGTTGAATTTTTCTTTTTTGTTTGCATGCTACAGTTTTCGACATCTTTATATAATATTTATTTTGTGTGAGAAAGAGCTATACATTTCCGGAGGTGGTTTCATTGAAACTTGGAATTTTAGATTTTTAATGAGTGAGTGAGTGAAATTCCAATGCCTAATATAATGACTTTATAATAGTCGAAACGTCGGCAGAAAATCAATAGTGGTTTCAGTTATTAGACCAGTTAAATAATTCATCAAAATTCAGTGAGTTTGGACTTTCTGCTTCCGCTGCAATATCATAATTAAAATGTTGAATTTTCGATTCTTTCTCAAAAATCGGTAACCCAAAAATCTCATAACCCAAAACCAGATATAGATTTAAGAGGAACCATAAATGATAAATTCATTAGCTTGAACAAATAAATAAAGTTATCAGTAATAATGATAATAATGTTAACGAGCTCACTCCATTATTGGTAGACAGAAACTGATGAAGCTATAAATATCGCTTTATATTTCACTCTCACACTCATTTTGACACTAAGAACCCATTGTGGTTAAAAACTGATCAATATATCGCCCCTTACTGAAGCTGTTCAATTTTGATATTTCATTTTCTATCTTTCAGGTATCATACATCCAGTTCCTAAAAATTATTTCCTCATCTGCGTCAGATCACAAGAACGGGAGACACTTATGGCAAGCGGTTTCCATGGAAATTCACGAGTATTTCATTTAAATCGTCGCGGAGCTTGGGTTTCATTCGCACGAAGCGGATTTTGAGTATTAACGAGAAAAGTTCTAGGTGAGAGGCGTATGCCACCTCCGCAGGTTTGTTAATTGAAGAGGTGGTGAAAAAGTAGATAATAACAAATGCGTTTTACGCAAATCCTTCAATTACCAAATAGTCGGATATCGTATACACCTCTTATCTAGAACTTTTCTTGTTAAATATCCAAAAGGGGCTTCGTGATTCAAAAGATATTTACATTTTCCGTCGAACTTTTTAGAAAGCCTAAAGGGGTTGATCGCGTTACACAGATCTTGTGGAAAATCTTCATAAATGTATTTGTAGTCAACTAGCTGGTATCCGCGACTTCGTCCGCGTATAGTTTGTTTTTTTTTCCTGTTTTTTTGTGTTGTTCCATCTAGGTTATGCCTGTGACTTTGCCCGCTTCCCGTCATCCCGTTATCACATTATCCCGTTATCCGAGTTATAGCAGAATAGATAGCGCGTAGATATTATACGTGTTAATATAACTGTGTATACCAATTTTCATGGCGATTGGTTGAACGGTATAGAAGTTGATGCGCTGCATGCGTTGAAGGAAAATGGATTGAATGAAAACCTTCTCCATGAAAAAACACCTTCTCCATGAAAAAACACCAACTTCAGAGAGATCTTTTAACTATATATCCAAAACCATAAAAGCCTACAACTTACGAATCGGGCACAAAGGATATACATTTTACTTTTTCTAAATTAAACACAGATATTCCAATGAATAAAAAAACTTACAGTGTATACTGAATCCCATGTAATGAATGAACTGAAATGAAGTGTATATTGGACAAACTCACCAACATCTTGAAAACAGAATAAATAGACATAAGTAAACAAAAATGCATAACAGCTATAGAAAAAAAATCAACAAACCATGATTTGAACTACAATGACACTAAAATCTCAGCACAGAAAAAAATACCCAAAAAAGAGAATTTTGAGATGGTCAACATAAAACTAACCAAAAACATTGAATGATAAATTGATATAAAAAACCTCAGTAAATGTATCAAAAAATCATTTGGTATATGTTTTCACACAGATTATTCCCCCTCCCCCTTATTTTTTAATACTGATTCCTTTACATAATTTTCTCTACTCATTGTATCCCCTATGACAATCACCATCATGTTATTTAAAAATGACTGATTCTGTGACAAAAATTGTAGCAAGGAATCGACTGCCATCATATGACAGAAGGTCCGTAGTTACATCCTATTATGTTTTCTACTCACAACTATAATTGCTCAATTAGTTATAAACACTAAAGGGCAGAAAATCGCGTTTTTCTTTCGCTTTAGACATGAAAACTAATGGAGCAATCTCCATGCTCTCAATGAAACAAAAAAAATTAACCTTGGCACGACTCGATCGGATTATTAATAGCGGAGGAAAACAGAAAAACAGATATGATATTTTCAAAGTTGTAGCGACATAGTAGTGATTGATGTGTACTTTATTTATCAAAACTCAGGTGCTGTCGGATCATTGGTTTTTGCATAACTGAACTGAATATGTTAACGGATCAAGCCTGGTTGGAAACCTAGGTTATCCGATTTCAATTTTTCGAAAAGATTTGGAAAGTAGAAGTATAGTACTACAAAATGTCTATTCCCATTTTGCGTTAAAATACTGCAAAATAAGTGAGAAATACTTGCAAACATGACCTAAAACGATCGAGCGCGTGAAAGTAGCAGGGGTAGAGCGAGATAGCGTATATATAGTAATACAAGCGCGCTGCTCGCAAGTTATGAATGTGCCGCTCTACCTCCACTACTCAGACGATTTCACGCGCTCGCTTTTCGGTCATGTTTGCAAGCATTTCTAACCTATTTTGCAACATGATGCAAAATGAGAATATACGTTTTGAAGCACTGTACTTCTGCTTTCTTAATATTTACCAAAAATTGAAATCGGATCACCTGAAACGGATCTAGGCTTGCTCCAATAAAGTGCCATAAAAAATTACAATTGAGGAGCGTACATGCAAAAACCGATAAATCCATATTAATCCATTTTGAGATAATGACAAGAGCGATCCAGAAGAATCTGAAATTTTTCATAACTTAACTGTACTATTCGGGCTTCATATAATATAAATCCTAATTTTTGCTCACATGATATTTTTTATCCTTTTTTCATTATCAATATTTTTTTTGATTTATCGGTTTTTGTATAAAATCTGGTTTTTATAGGTTTTTGCGTGAATTTTACTTTCTGAATTCGGGTAACTAGGTGGATTTTGATAGCACACCTAATGTTTAACCTTGATTATTATGATATGATTTTGAAAATTAACAACACAACTGAAAATAAGTATTTGTATTCTCGACAAAAAGCATTCTGAGCAAGTCTGAATTACAAAATAAAAAAATAATTTCAGGACAACTGAATATGGACAGCTGGTTCCTCTTCAAGGCAGTCACACGTATCATCATCTTCATCAACTTCGGGATCCTCTTCATTCTCATTCGAAGTGGGACCGTGTAGTAATGCCCGATACCAGTGCAGATCCTGTAACTCCTTCCAATCCTTGTCAAACTGCTGATCGAGCAGATGCCGAAGAGATTTCTTTTTCTTTTGCTATTAAATCTTTTTCTATTATTGTCAAATCTGTATCAGATTTTTTTTTTCAACAGTTTCAAAATTTTCGTATGTGGATATTTCAAACAATCTTTCCTCATTGAATTCCAAGTTTTTTCACCACTCCCACTTTCTCGTAAATTTTCTCATAGTCCTCTCTGAACAGATTTTCTGAGCAGCTTTTCTACTCTTTCAAATACGCGGTCTGCTTTGTAAAAACGAATGACCCCTCACTGGAAATACAATTATTATTTTTGTGTTTTGGAATGGAACTTTGAATCTGAGCCAGAAATATAGAGAGTGTATAATATTTTGCCCACTGCATCCGTCGCAGAAAAGCCGAACTGTCATAATATTTTCATAATCCAAGGAATCCAGATGATTCAAAAGTGCAGATTCTATCTCGATTGATCCTCTACCTGCCTGATCTTCAGTCCATGTATAAAAGGTTGGATGTGTGGACTGACTGTCAACGCAACTAAAAACGTACATGCTAACTTGCTGAGCATAAAATGCATCGTTAATAGGCGTTTTGGGCAAAGGCTGAACCTCCTGCTGTAAGTCAAAGTAGAACGTAATCGAGTTTTCGGGAGTCTGTTTTAACAGACCATAGAAAGCATTTGCCCTCCTTTTGTGGGCTGTGAACTCGGTGCGCAACTCTTTTTTTTTCTCGTCTACCTTCCTCTTGCTTTTGAATTCGAGTCTAGTACATTGTGCACAGTCGTCTGATGGCGGACTAGAGAACCCAATACTGAAATCATTCACGAATATTCTCCTAAACATGGAAAAGTTCACCCTATTTTCGGCATCGCATTGATTTAGATACATTTGATGTAACTTTTTCATGTTCAAGTCGGCAGCTAGATGAATTCTCTCAGATTTGTTTCTATTATAGTGACTTTTTCTACCTTGCAGCTTGCCAATAAACTCTCTCACTTGATTTTTTTCGTTGAAAGTTTACTGTGAAATATGGGTGTTGTAGCACGATTGTGAGCACGCGCCATCTGAATACTCTTTATTTAAGGAAAACATCATAATTTTGGCAATAACTCACCTCTGAAATTATGTACTTAAATCCCTCAAAAAAATTTGTTTTTCCATCTTCGTTACTTGAAACCAATACTTAAGAAATAAATTACTACGTTTGATTCAGTACTGACGACAAATCAATCTTTATTGAATGTTTCGTTAATTTCTCTAATAATGGCGACCCAACATATTCCTGTAAATATGGTGATTTTGTTAGAATTCAATTTTAAAGTGGCAGAAACTGAAAATATACCACTCTAAAGTTCATCTCGTCATAAAGTGACCAGTGGTTACTTATAAACTTTTTCACAAGTGGCGCCCACGTCGCAGGCCCATGACTCACCACTTCAAAGTTATAACCTAACAATTACAAGAGGTCTCATACCCTTGAAAGTGGTGAAAACGTCGCGGCCATCTTAACCTGCCACTTCAAAGTATAACCTTGAAATTGCGGAAACATGTCCATCAGTTGTTGAAAAAGGAAATGTTGCAAATATGGTGGATTTATGCAGCTCCAATTAACAATGATCAATAAACAAGTGATGGAAATGATGACATTTATGCAAACTGAATTAACAATTGAGGTATGATTATCAAGCAGGCGCACAAGTCAGAGATCCGATCTATTTAAATTAACCTTTTTATACAAAATCAAAAACAATTGTCTATTGTAACCGCAAAACCCATTTATAACTCATTTGATTTCGAATATATATCATTCACATTTCACGTAACAGGTAAAATTGTTAGCCACAATAAAATGATTTGAGAAAAGTTAGGTTAGTTTTCGTCATTACGTAAAAAAAAGAATTGTCTTTCGAAAACGCATAACCTATTTCATTTTGAATTCATATCATTGACGTTTCACGAAACAGCTAAAACAAACTTTTCGTGAGCCACAATAAAATATATTGAGAAGAGTTACCTTAGCTTTCGTCACCGCGCGGAGCAATCTACGGTCACTTGATGGTGAATTTCAAAGGTAATTGTAACTTTGTAGTGACTTTTATCAAATGCGAACTGTGGCAATCACTTATGGGGAAGCAAGAACGTATCACAATCAAGTGCCTGCCACACTGAAGGTTCGATGGAAGTTACTAAAACGTCCCCGAAACTATCATACTCTATTGAAAATGACTGTGACTTTTAAGTTATATTCAAGTGGTACAGATTGATTACGCAACGGTTATTTTCCACTTTCAAGTTCGAATACCTTTAAGGCGATTCTACTTAGTGGCCATAATGTTTCAGACAACTCAATTGACTCTAACAAGTTAGAGAACTGTGGATGGTTTACCATATATGGGATTTACGTGACTACAACCATGCAAATATAAAATTTCAGGTATCCTCACTGTATAGTGGTGGATTTAGTGGTGAATACGTGATAACCACCGAGTTGAAGTTGCAGTATCAGTTTCCGTCACTATGATGCTGCTTGGGAAGCAGCATGCGCATTGTAGCTTTGTTATGTAGCTCCCGTGAGTTGCATTTATTAAGTAGCTTCCGGATGAACTGTATTTTTCTATAATAATATCTAATGATTAAATCTAATCATGTGTCTTCGAAATCAATATCACAGATCATTATCCTATAGCATGAACTATAGACCCAAATCTAAACACACAGATGACTCCCAACACTTGCAGCAATAAATAGAAATAATACATGAATTATGCAACGTTGATAACCAACTTGAAAAATGAGACGTACGAGATATAGACGAAATGGAAAAAATACAAAAATTATCAAGCTAAGAAAAGGAAATGGAATAAAATTGATAACTTCTGCACTCATAACATCAATAAATGAAAAATAATGACTAAAAAACATTTTTTAAGTCAAGCTTTCATTCAAATGCACTGAAAAGTCAAAAATAATTGCTTCGGATGTTAGACGTGGGTTATTCTCTGAGTTATAGATTCAAAAGTTTGTCGCGCAAAGTTTTCAGTTCAAATACAAAAGCGATAAGCTTTTGAATCTATAACTCCCGAAATAACCTACGTCACACATCCAAAGCAATTATTTTCAACTTTTTAGTGCATTTGAATAAAAGCTTGTCTTCAAAAAGGATTTTTATTAATTATTTCATATTGTACTCTTAAGTACTTAAGTACGCCTCAATCTATGCATTTTTGTTGAAGCATCGTTATTATGGGGCCTTCTTCCTGTAAGTTCTGAGCTATCTAGTCCTTCAATGAGGAGACCATCTGAAGATCAACTCATCCGTCATCTTGGAGTTGCCATCTTCAAATTCATGAATTTCAACTGAAAATCAATAATCTTCGACTAAATTCATAATCTTCGACCCCGAAAACCCCCACATACCAATTTTGAATCGAATCGTACTATAATTACAAAACTCGTCTGCCAACTTGGATCCGCCATTTTGTTTTTTCCTCTAACAGAAATTGCATAATGCATTGTCACCGGAATTATGAACATCTGCTGAATTTCAGTTTCATCGGATGTTGACAAGGGCTCCAAAATGGTTACAAATTTTGAACCGGAAAGACAGAATGACATACGAAGTCAGTTGAATAAAAGCTTGTAAAAAAAGATTCTTTCATGCTGCCATTCCTTTCCAGAATACATTGTGAGCAAAACTGCTCCAGATCTTCGAGAAAGTGAATTATAGAACCGATGTGCATAACCTCAATATAGGAAACAAGATTTAAAACACAGCCGAATTTCAGATTAAATTTTTCAGACGATACTGATATATGCAAAAAAAAATAATAATTAATTATCTGAATATTTTAAAAAAAAGTGTGGGCACTGCGATTTCATTTGAAACTCGGAAGGAGATTTTACTGGATTCACAATAACAGCTTAACATTACCCTTTTTTTTATCAATATACATGAATATATATTTCACCATTCTAGGTACCGTAGCGTTTGATGGGGTTAAGTGGAAAAAAAATTGTGTCTTTTATTTCCATTTTATGTCTTTGAATATAATTATCTGTTTGTTTGTGTAATTGAAATCATAGATATAATAGAGGCGCTTATTGTTACTATTATATATTATCTAACGCCCCTTATACTCAGAGAAAATACCCAAAACGTTATCACATTATTCGAAATAAATGTATTTGTTCTGAAATATGAGAGGGTTCATGAAATCAGATGTGAAATCATCCAACTCAAAGATAAATTCAAGCCACTTTCTTGCATCGTTCGAAATAACCTTTTGAGGGGTATTCATGATGAATATTGAATAGAAATATTTTACTAAAAAGTGAAAAATCATCGGGAAGTAAAGTTATTTTTTGTGAATATCTAACAGAAAACAACTACTTCTTCGGCTAAAGCCACGCTGGATATTACATCTACATCTATTATATTATATTTAATTGATATTGAATGAATGTGATTTTTTGTGGAGGAACAACGTTTCTTGACATATTTTTTTGGGTAACCTTCCATAGTCTGAAAATGAAAATATAATCAGGAAAATCTATACAAGTGTAGAAAGGGCAAACTAATTAGTTCCCCCCGAAGTTACTGCATTCACCAAATTATATTTCCTATAGAAAAATGATTCAATTTGTCAGTAACTTGTCGTTCCCTGAATATGCCTATAAAAAAATAGTAAACATTCAAAAGATACTTCTCTATATAGTTTTTGATTGACGTTTCGGGTACTATATCTGCCCCTGTTCTCAAAATCTCTCAAATCTCCTTCAATTGTTTGAATAATTTGGATTTTTCTTGCAGAGTCTTTTTCGCTTTTTTAAATGACGGATGTCAATTGAGATCTGCCAAAAAATTTGAAAGTGACGTATTGCTCAGATCAGTTTATTAGCATTCTACCATATCTCACTTCCTCTCTGAGTAGAGGTAACCATGTATGGTCCATTTCAACAGAATTTGTTGAAAAGCAGTTGTTATTGGAAAGAAGAATACAGACCGTTTCTCCTCTCTTGATGTGGTTCTTTCATCAAGATTTCCGTCTCATTCCATTCAATCGTATGATCGCCATTGGATGTGAGGATATGTTCTGCAATTTTTGATCCGGGTAATTGTCGATTTCTGATGTAACTCTGATGTTCACTTCGGCGCACTTCTAATGGTCTTGACGTTTCACCTATATAACTATCACCACACGAACAAGGTATGTTGTAAACACAGTTTTTGGTACTTTCTCTGACATTTTTTGGTTTTGTTTGTGTTAGTATAGATCTCAGTGTGTTTGTTGTTCTAAATTATGTTCTCACATCATTCCTATGTCCAATCCGTTTGATTTTCTAAGATAATCCAGGGACATAAGGTTTTATGTTGGTTGTGAAATGTGTAGGTGGGAGTACTCCTGTTGGTTGTGTTAATTGGTTGTTTGGTGGATTTTTGTTTTCAATGTCAGTGATTGTTTTTTCCACAAACTGATATGCATTTTCCTTGAGAACAGATATTATGAGGTTTATTTCTTCCTGTAGATTCTGGTTGGAATTGCAAACTGTTTGGGCTCGATTATAGAGACATTTAACTATGCCTTTTTTCACACTGGCATGATGGTTTGAGTTGTAGTGTAGATATCGATTGGTATGTGTCTCCTTTCTGTGTACAGATGTTCCCATTCGGGATGATGATTTTTGGATCATGACATCTAAAAAGGGAAGATGGTTGTTTTGTTCTGATTCTAACGTGACTTTGATTGTCGGTTCTTGACCGTTTATATGATCCAAGAATTTTTTAAATTCTTCTTCACTTCGATTCCAGATAGCGTATCTCCACCATATTTTTGCAGCATTTCTAATGGACACTATACTGCATATTGCAAACACCCTTATTCTAATTGTTGGCACCTCTTCGATGACTGCCGTGTATTTTCCAAGATTGATTCTCTCAGCTCCCAGGGAGCATGTGTCCTTTTCTATGAGAAAGTTGATGATCTGAATTCTGATGGTGTTGTGAGTTTTTCCGGGCTTTCCTCCAACTGAAACAGCAAATGCGCCATCACTTCGAGTCCCGGGCTTCAATCGAAATTTTCATCTTGATAATATTTTATATTTAAACTTTTGCTTTTGTATTTTTTAATTCTGAGTAAAGATTCCATGAATATAGTACTTAAAATGGGCGATAAAGGAGAACCCATCGCTATACTAAATATGTTTTTTCTGTGCATTGTTTGAGTAATTCTATGATGGCACTGACATCCAGTTTTGTTCTTGTCTTCAGTGATGTGTCATTTTCTAATCATTCTTTAACGATTTCCAGAGTATTATCAATAAGGACATTAGTAAACAAACTTTCGACATCAAAACATTCCCAAAAAAATATGTCAAGAAATTCAATTGATAATATCTCCCTTTCCATTCCAAATAAACTTCTAAAAATATTAATTCGACTCAAAGTTCAACTTCTTGCTATTGTTGGAGAGCACAAATGAACGTATATTTTCAATGAAATCCTAGAAAGAAGCCTTTGTGACTAGAATCCCTTTGAAGTCATTTGGGAAGATATGTAAAATATGTGAAAGAAAATACACCCAAATTAGCAGACATAATATCCTTTTAAATATATCATTGTCACGAGAAAAATGAATAAAGTATCCATCTGTTATAGATATATGAAGACATCGTTTGAAGAAAACATCCAGCCAATTGTTATAACCTACGTGACAACAGCAGCGATTCATTCGGATCAGATTGAATGCATGAACTGGGTTTTTCTTTTATATCTAAGTCATTGCTACTTGTACAAATGGATTTTTTTTATTTTTTCAAATCGCATATTTAATATGGTAATTTAAGATTTTCGACAGTGATAATCGTCAGTTCAAAGTGAAAATTGTCACTTCAAAGTGACAATTGTCAGTTCAAAGTGACAATTGTCACTTCAAATTGACAATTGTCACTTCAAAGTGACAATTGTCAGTTCAAAGTGGTAATTCCAAATGTTTTTGAAAGTTCAAAGTGACAATTGTCAGTTCAAAGTGACAATTGTCAGTTCAAAGTGACAATTCAAAATGTTTTTGAAAAATATTTTGTTGGTGGCTCTTCTACGCCTTCGTAGAATTTATTCCATCATATCGCTTCAACATAAATGTGGGTGTGCCTCTCACCTATTTAGGCGTAGGAAAATCATCCCCACAGCTCCGCATTTCAGTGGAACGTACTCGTGGTAATTCACTAGGATTTAATTTAAATTAGTTTTCGCGGTGACATGGAGAGCGGGTGGCGTTCAATATGTTGAAGATGGCAGAGGATTTGGGAAGCGTTTCAACACGCCTGGAAAGTATAATGTAATTCCGGGAGACTGGTTTATGATTACCGTTTATATTGTGATGGGTTTAAATTAGAGTTTTCGTTTAGGTGACTCTGATGATATCATTTCATGAACTATGTTCCGACTTGCAGTTGTAAATCATAACAATTTGAGCGAGTTTTTTTTATGTGAATGTGAGCACCCAGGTATGACCACGAAGGAACCAGTCGAGTTCAAATCAATAAGACATCACCTGAATATCGCAAATGTGATTTTGCTGAAACATTTTTTCTATTTGGGATGCATTGTCATTTATTGGATATAATTCCAGTATTTGTTGATTGTCCAATAGCTCCCCGTTAATTTCAAATAATAAAACAAGATAATATAATTTATATTTCCAAAATAAGTCAAATAACAATTCCAAATTGAAACTCTCAAGATTACACGGTTTGGATATCGGAAGGTTCTGTGATTTGATCGAAGGTAATATCATAATGTGTTCTAGGGGTTAGGGGTCCCTAATTTTTTTTTTTTAATTTTCGAGAGAGAATTTTGCCTGGAAATTCTACTGAGTGCGATTTGCAGTCTTCTGATCTTGACAATAAGGCCGCAAATTGTACGAGTTAAATTTCCTAGAAACAAAATGCTTGAGGGAAAATTCCAAAAATTTTGAGAGATAAAACCCCTAGTATATATGATATTACCCTCGATCAAATCTCAGAACCATCCGATATCCAAACCGTGTAATCTTGAGAGTTTCAATTCGAAATTGTTATTTGAATTATTTTGGGAATATAAATTATATTATCTTGTTTTTATATTTGAAATTAACAAGAGCTATTGGACAACCAATAAATACTGAATTATATGCAATGAATAGGGCCTTTGACACGGTAAGTCACCAGCTTCTCCTAGATAAACTTGAACGCCTTGGCATCCGTGGAATAATCCTAAGCCTTCTAGAAAGTTACCTGGAAAACAGAAAACAATTTGAAGAAATAAATAAAACTCGTAGTGAAGAGAGAACTGTACTATATGGAGTACCCCAGGGCACCGTCCTAGGACCAATCCTTTTCCTTATTTACATCAACAACTTACTGAAATTACACTCTGACGGTACAGTTCTATCTTTTGCTGACGACACCGCACTTATTTACGTTGCAGACTCCTGGGAAGAGGTTGAAGAAAAAATCGAAAACGACCTCATTAGAATTTTCTGGGTGGTTTAAAATGAATTTACTCACAGTCAATATTAATAAAACGAAGGTATTACCCTTTACATCGTACAAGTCAAATTTTCCGAATGTTACCATCAATATAGGCCGGGAAAGTATTGCTCCTGCTAACACTATCAAGTACCTTGGAATGGAACATTCACATAACTGAACTCTCGAAGAAAATTCGAGCACTCATTTTTAAATTTTACAAGTTAAGAAACTTTCTCCCAGTCCCAAAACTTAAAATAATATACTCCGCTCTCGTTGAATCCCTACTCCAATATGGAATCATAGGGTGGGGAGGAGTTCAACAATATCACCTTCTACCTTTAGAAATTCTTCAAAAAAGGATTCTGAAACTAATAATTAGAGTCCCACCAACACACTCATCTGACCAACTATTTAAATCCACGGACATCAGACAGCTGTGTGCAAGAAATATGCTAATTCTTTTTAGCCAGAGAAAACGAAACATCCAAACTGTTCACCACACGCACAACACGAGGAGTGCGCAAAAGTACACTTACCGCGCGCAAGAAAATCAATCGGCCAAAGATACTTCGCGTACACTGGACCACGGCTACTGAACATAGTTCCTAAACCATTAAAAAACCGCATGTTCACTCCTTCTTTTGAGAGACATGTAAAGCAATGGTTACTCTCTGTCGAAAGACAAACAATCCATGCCATAGTCAACCCTGAAACCTTCTGAAAAACACTGTACAAATTAAATATTAGCGTATTCAATAGAAAAAAAAAATGAAAACTGAAAAAATAAGGTACACCCCTCAACCACCATCAATAGTTCGTGCTTTGCCCTCTCATTAATCATTGTATTATCTGTAGATCACACACATTGTAAGAAACCAACAAAATGAAACTTCTCATAGACAAGTTTTACGGAACTTTTTTGAGTACTTATCTCTAATGTTTCTTCCCAAATTGTTATGACTAACTCGTCATATGCACTGTATTGTAATTCTAAAATGGTGAATAAACATTATCATTATTATTATATTAAGGCAAAATGCTTTTGGAGAAATTTAAATAATTTACGATAAAATCCTCTAGCACGAATGATATTTGATGACAATATTTCCCGAATAACATTTGAAACTGGATAAAATTACCACAATTCATGTTATATTTGAATTTTCAACGGGAAAAATTACAAGAATTCTTCTCGTTCCAAAATTGAAGGAATCGTGTGTCCGTTTCTAAATGCTTTGTTTCACAGATTCATTCATTTACAATCATCAACTTGAAATAATGAATAAATATGATGATGATTTTAGTGTGAGTTGTGCTTTTGTGTTAGTTTTTGGGGTGTAATAAATTGAGATGGGGTGATAAAATGTTTTAAGGGTTGGATTTGTGTGATGTTGTTTTGTGGAAAAATAAAAAAGGGAAATTTGAAATATTAATTTTTCAAGTCGCTGGGGCTCGAACTACCGCCCTTTGGTTTTGCAGTCGTACGCCTTGGCTGTTTGTCCCCTAGCATTATAATGGTGTATTGTGCTCTATACACTAGTCCACGGGAATTATTGTTGATCTTATGAAAATAACGGATTTCAATTATTCATTGCCTTACTTGAAAATCTGAGGTTTTCAACATGCTGAAAGAGGTATATTTAAATTAAAATAACAAATCACTGTAAAAGTGAGTTGAAAATCTCCTTTTCAATCAATTTTGCATTTCCTGTTGACATATAATTCTGACAGGACCTTAGTGTGGATTCATGCAGCACAAAATAACAATTATCAAATAAGAATTAACAAGTAACAATTATTAATTAACACGAATCAATCTAGCATTCATGCACTCAAAATAACAATTAAGAAATGAAAAGTAAGCATGCGCACAAGACAGAGATCCCAGGCATTTAAATTAGGTAACCCTACTTTTCCGATAATCCATGTCCCCTCGATAATAAACCAAGTGAAAATTCAAAATGTCCAATGAAATAGAGGAGACTAAATCATTGTACTTGTTACTGATGCTAACCAAAACAATACCTAAATATTAGAAAAAGTGAGGTTATTTTCATCATCGGTTTGACCAATCCGCGGTCATCTGCGAACTTTGAACTGAATTATGAACCACCATATATTCCCAACGTACCGGACTCAATTAGAAAGGACGCAGTATGGTATACTGATGGTTACAAAATGGACGAAAGGGCTGGAGTTCGAGTAATGAGTCCTGATTTTAGGCTTTGAGGCCCAAGAATTCTTCAAGCAGAAACCCATTTTATAGAAAAATGCCTTGAAAGAGGCTTAAGGGGGGCAGAGATCTATATCCTATCAGACAGTCAAGCAGCACTAAAAGCTCTAAAGTCACACTGACTTGCGACTGCAAACTCTCCCTGAGACAACTGGTTAGGAACAATCAGGTAACTCTGATGTGGGTGCCAGGTTACAAGGGTATTAAAGGCAATGAAGAAGCGGACAGCCTTGTCAAGGAAGGCGCAAACACTCAATTCTGTGGCCGGGAATCCTTTTGTGGTCTTTTCAAAGCCCACATCAACGAAGAGTTCCGGCACTGGGAAGATGACCAAATTAAAACCCACTGAAAGAAGGTTCCAGGGCAAAGACAAGCGAAAAAACTCCTGAGCCCATCGCCAAAGGAAGCTGAACAGCTTCTCGAGTTGGACAAGAAAGACTTGAAACTGGTAACGGGACTGCTCACTGAACTGCTCCCTAGGGTCACCCAAGTCAACAGAGTCAGAAGAACTACTGATAATCCGCCTATCCAGTGCCATCCCATTGCCTAGAACGACCAAATACTAATGTAGATGTTTGGTCTAGAAGACCGCGTCCGGGGACATCCGAACATCCGAGCAAAGTCAGAAAAAAATTACTAATGAAAAACCTTTTTAAAGACAAGCTTTTATATGAGCCGTGTACTAAAACTTATAAAATAAATTTAAGTCATCGCTGATAATGATTTAATAATTTTATTTTTGAATTAATTGGTTTCAAAAAGCTTGTCGCGCGAAGTGATCATAAAAGTAGATACCAATTGATTCGATTGGGCAGTGATTGGTTGGTAGGTAAGAACTTGTCAAAGTATTTAAATTTTACAAAGTATTCATTGAAGTAGGTACCAATTAAGGTAGTTCCACCACGAGACAGTTGAATTAGGAAATTATTTTCGACGGAATCGAAAAATTTCAAAGGACTTCTCGATTTGAAACGCGAAAAAAAATTTTGAGGGGACACTTGCCGCCCCAATCGATTCTAGAAAATTTCTTCGTTATAGAAAGTCTGCGACTCTGAAAATTTCAGACCCGCCCCCTCCTCACTAGAAATCATACGTCATGGAAAAAAATTATTGATTTCGATAAAACTTCAATGGACTTTTTTGTAGTACTCTTTTTGAACTTTTTTTTAGGGAGAAGGGGGGGGGAGGTAAAAACTCACTTGCGATTTTTATGGAGCGGCAGATAAATATCGTCATCCCAATATATAGATGTTATAAATTCTTAGAGAGATGGAATCGTTCAAATTATGTACCCCGCCAATCTAGTCAACACTTTCGCTGCTAACTTTGAACTGAGAGGTGTCAGGTGCGACAATAATGTTTTTGGTGAATGTGATATAGTTTAACGTCAGAATCCGACTTTGTGACATAATAAATACGATGACTCTCATCTGTTTTTGAAGCGTGACACCGATCGGCAAAAAAATTACAGAATCGAAACCTAAGCAGAAATTTTCAAATTTCTAACTTCAAGTACCGCGCTGGCAAACACACGTGCGTTCCACTGTAGTGCTACGTTCATACTGGCCTATTTTGTAAAGACTAACAAGCGACACCGATCGGTGTCGGACGCACTGTACATGCAACCACTGCGACACCGATCGGTGACGTCAGCACTGAGGGTGTTGAGGATACTATGCAAATAATTGAAGCACTTATAAAAACAAACAAACTATATTAAAAAAAACAATTCGTTGCAACAAATACACACTATATGGTATGACATTCTAATCCATACGAATTGAGTACTTACATGTTCGAAAAATATAATAAAATTTGTATAATAATTGTTTTACAACTGATGGTGAGTTTATCAATTTTCTGAAGCCCCTGTATAAAGGAACTGAGATTTCAAGAATCCAATAATATCAAAATGAGTGAACTACAATTTTTCCATATAAACTATTTCTTAAACAGTTACAAAATAAATTCAGCTTTCCAACCACCATATTGGACACTATAGTGAATGAAAGTTAATTCCCAATCAACTGTAAAAAGTTTACAATTGATAACTCCAAATGCTTATACATAATCTTGAACGAGATATATAACTCTATTAATTGAGAAGATATAATGAACAAAATTTATACTGGTTAAATGAGCAAGTATCATTCAACAACACTGGATGAAAGATTCATCAAATTCGGTAATTCTTTACACATACGGATATAAAATCAATTACGTAAATGTAAAATTTAATATGAAACATTTTCACTTGGGAATCATATAGAAAATCGATAATGACATTCAGTTTAACAATAGTTGGAAAGATTCAATATCCAAAATAATTCAAACAACAAAAAACAGCTTACGATTTTACAGTTGATGTTCCCACACACAATTCCATTCGGATTCTAAATTGTGAATATTAATTTCTCAATATTTTCTCTTTGGTTATTATTGAGTGATTATTTGTAGAAGTATTTACCAAGCACTGATTCTAGATACATTTCCATATTTATATTGGCTATTCAAACTGACTTTTGATCTAATTACATACCGACTGTGTATAAGACGTTACTTAGTTGAGTCGATTGAGTGTCTGAGTGAGCTGATTGAAGAGGGTTGAATAATTTCCAGCCTTTTATATTTTTCTTCTTGATGACGCCTACCGCGCTGTTTCAATTCTATGTTCCACGAAGCCATTTGTCTACCGACTCATTGTTTTTGATGGCAGGTGTTATGATTATTTATAGAACTCGTGTCTAGATAGGAGTAAAACATTTTTTTTTGTTTGGGTTATTTTATCTCCCAATTCATTACGTCCTTGACATATTTATTAGGGTAAAACCACATGAAAATAATTTTCATTCAGCTGTTGATAATTTTCGAGTGCATCCGTGTCCGTATTTTAATGACTTTTTTAAACATTGAAATGGTTTTTTTTAATTCCTAGCGGGAGACGTTCACGTGTTTTTGACTCATAGTAGCTATAATATGGTATTTAATGTATGTATTTTCGAAAAAAAACTTCCACGCAAGCACTTTCCGTAGTGTTGACAAGTTTTAACTCCATAAAGAAATTTTTTTATTAGTTCTGTTTTTATTCTCGACAGGTTACTTAATGTATTTTTTTTTAACCATATCTGCTAGCTATTTCCCGTCTGTATTTTCGACGTCTCGAAAACGGATTATTCGTTAAAAATGATTTTTCAGGTTTGAGGATGGCCATTTATTTCCATATAAATTCTTTATGTTTATATATGAATATTCTCGGGGCATAACAGCTCAAATGAAAGCGTGTCTTAAGAAAGGTATTTTAATTAGTTATTTCATTTTTTGCTTTTTAGTAAGTTTGCCTCAATCTGTTCATTTCTAATAGAGCATCGTTATTACAAGGTCTCTTCCCTGTAAGTTTTTTGCTGAAAGAAATCATGATCGCCAACACCAAAAACTCCCCCACACCAATTTTGAATAGAATCTTACCATAATCACAAAATTCGTCCGCCGTCCTGAAGTCGCCATCTTGAATTTATAGATTTTGACAACATCTGAACCTGAAAACCCTCATATACCAATTTTGAATAATATATGACCATAATCAGAAAAAGTTCCCAATCTTGGGGCCGCCATCTTGAATTCATAATTTTCGACCCCGAAAACCCCCGCATACCAATTTTGAATCAAATCGGACCATAATCACAAAATCGTCCGCCATTTGGTGCCGCCATCCTGACTTTATCAATTTTGACAAAAATTTCATAATCTCCGACCCCGTGAACTCACACATACCATGTTGAAAAGGGAAATATTCTCAATTGAATATTGATAGAAAGATTTTTCTGTGAATTGAAAAATCTACGATTAAAATTAAGTTATATTTTGTGAATGAATACCCCACAAGAGGTTATCTTGACGATGGAAGATAGTGACTAAAGTTTATCTTTCAACAAATCAATCACACATACCACTTTTGAATCGCGGACCATAATCACAATACTTGTCGTCCAACCTGGGCCGCCATCTTGAATTTATGAACTTTGACAAAAATTTCATAGTCTCCAATCCCGTAAACCCCCACATACCAATCCTGAATCAAATCAGACCATAATTACAAATCTCACCTGCCATCTTGGTGCAGCTATTTTGTTTTTTCCCTCCAACACCTGCCAAATTTCAAATTAATCGGATAACTGGAAGTCGGTCAAAATTCACTTGCAAGATTTAACCCTAACGAACGAACTAACAAATGAAACTAAATAAAGGCTTGTAACAAGGTCACGCGAAACTATTGCCGGCATCGGACAAACGAAACTGTTACCTAAAGACGACTGAAGTACCAGACACATGAGGCAGAACCAAGAATTCGATCCAAACATTGGGGACTTTCTACATTGAAAAGAGGGCGACAGCCTGGCGGATCCTCCTGGAGGAGTAGATAGATAGATAGATAGATATTTATTTCCAAACTAATAAAACATAGAATTAGTGGGTCGTCAAAATAGTACAATGTATAACATATAAGTGTATATAGACATGTATAAAGTAAAATTTACACTAAGAATAAAGTAAAATATAAGATATGAGGACAGACTGGGAGAGAGTCTATCACAAGAGTTCGAGTTCAGTAATGCTCAGATCAAGATACTCCTTGATCGAATAGAAACATTTTATTAGTAAGAAAGCTTTGATCCTGTTTTTAAATTGATAAAGGTTGAGACACTTAATCTTTGAAGGTAATTTGTTATGAATTTGCAGATTCAGAGAATTTTTTTGTGACATCAGGAGCCTGCATCTAGGAGTCGTGAGAGAATTTGCATTGCGAGTGGAGTAAGAGTGTATTTCTGATTGCACAGTGTATTTGTTTTTGTTTTTATGGATTTCAAGTAAGGATGAATATAGAAATGGAGTAGGAAGTGGCATAATTTGCAGATTAGCAAAAAGAGGGCGACAGTGTTCGCGATGATGAACTCCAGCCATGACTCTAATAACTCTTTTTTGCACTAAGAAAGCGTATGAGCGTGGCACGAGCCACCCCATAATAGAATACCATAAGCCATGTGACTTTGGAATAAACCAAAGTAGCATGATTTAAGTACGTGCAAACTAACGCAATGCCTCAAACGTCGGATCATAAAGGTGATACTTGATAATTTTTTTGTTAAAGACTCTATATGAGGAGCCCAGTTGAGTCTATCATCAAGTTGCACGCCAAGTAATTTGAGGCTATTTCCCTGAGGAATATTTGTTTTAGAGGAAACGATGAGAGACTGATTCTTCTCGATATTGATTTTCAGTTTATTTGATGTGAACCATACTTGAGCTACATTTAATATATCAACAGCTAAAGTACTAACGTTTTCTAGGTTAGTACTTTGGGAGACAAGGTTGTGTCGTCCGCGAAAAAACGCTCTTGATCGGTGAGGTACAGTAGTAGAGGTCATTAATATAGATCAGAAAGAGGAGGGGGCCCAGAACAGAGCCTTGAGGAACACCATGGGAAATGTTCTTACGATTAGAGAGATCCCCACCAAGTCTAACACATTGGGTTCTACCACCCAGATAAGATTCGAAGAAGTCCAGTGCCAGGCCTCTGATACCATAGAAATACATCTTTTGTAGTAGGATAACATGTGAGACACAGTCAAAGGCCTTAGATAGATCACATAGCGTGAGTTATGAATGTTTGCCTTTTTCCAGGCCCTCGACTATGTCTGACACAACTTTTAGAAGAGCCTGGGTTGTTGATCGATTTTTCCGAAAACCAAATTGGCCAGGACATAAGAGAGAGTTGCTTTCAAGGAAGTTATATAGTTGTTGTTTGAGAATAATTTCAATAATTTTACCCAATATCGGTATAATCGAAATAGGCCGAAAATTGTTAATGTCATCTGTGCTACCCTTCTTCAGAACCGGTAGGACCACAGAGTACTTCAGAGTACTAGGAAAAGTTCCAGAGGAAAAACAGTTATTTATTAGAATAGCCAAAGGATCGGCAAGGATATCGGCTACAGATTTGATGATTTTACTGTTGAGCTCGTAGGCATCAAAAGCGTTGGAATTCTTCATGCCTGGAAAAATATCATAAACATCAGTAGGAGTTACCGGATTTAAAACAAACGAGTGTACAGGAGTTTTTATTGTTTTTAGGTAAGATGTTGGTTTATGGGAAATGAGAGGTAGAGAGCTTATGATTTGCTCGGCAATAGAAGTAAAATAAATATTGAATTGATCCACCGGTATATCAGACTCAATTTGCTTTTTTCTATTTCTATTACCTTCATGGTTGATTATGTTCCAACTGTCCCTCATGACATTCGTGGAGTTGAGTAGGTAGCTGTTGTAGGCTTCAGTTTTGCAAATTATCATTTGATTTTTATAGTCTCTACTCAATGTTTTGTATGCATTTAGAGAACAAGTATCTCTGTCGACATCTTGTATGGTTTTCAACGCATTTAGCGTATTACGCATTTGAGTAAGTTCCTGATTCACCCAAGTGACTGGTAGTGAATTAGAAACAGCGTCTTTTTTCCTCAACGGAAAAATAGAAATCACAAGATCGTTTAATAGATCAAGTAGATTCTGCATATGGAACTCAGGAGTAATATTATTGTTTAAAAAGCAACCCCAATTATAGTCCATAAGGTGGGATCTCAACCTATCTAGACCGTGCCTGTGTATTGGGCGGGTCCAGTGAGTCCCATTTCTCCTCGGAATCCTGTCATATATGGTGATAAATTGCCCTCGATGATCGGATAGGCAAGGCTCTGAGACCCCAGAATCAAATTGGCATTTGTCGAGATTAGTCACAACATTGTCCACCCGAGTAGCAGAAGTAGGAGTCACACGTGTATAATCAAAAATTGTAGTGCATAAGTTGAATGACTCGATTAGGTTTTCGAAGGTAGATAAATTTGGTGTTTCGGCAACAGCGAAATTCAAATTAAAGTCACCGGCTATTATAACCTTCGATTTATCAACATTGAGATAGTGTAAAGCACTTTCAAATAGGCTAAGAAATGTATGGACATTACCACTGCATGATCTGTATAAACAAATCATCTTCAAGTGAAAGAGTTCAATAGCACAGAGTTCGATATCGATTTCGGAACAGAAGCGGTCAAGGAACAGAAGTATTTCGGAAAGTGTTTCCATCTTCAAGGCAATAAGGGCACAATGGGATTCCCTGGTTGTCAAAAATGGAGAACGAGTATGAAAGTCAGCTGATTTCCCAATAAGTTATGCCCATGAAGATGATAGGTCTTGAAGGAAATTCAGGAGGACAGCTGGGAGCCAATACGACCTTGGACGAGATAAAGTAGATGTTCTACTGGATTAAATTTCAAGATGAAGCTGAAGCAGAAAACGTCCAGAGTGTGGAGCAACTGAAGGTCCTAAAACAAGGTCCAAGAGATAAATGAAGAAATACAACGTAGGTGCGCCATTCGAACGGATTGCCATGCTGGACCATTTTCTGTGACGGACGATAATAACTAACACATCATGTTGCCATGGAATATTTCAGCGAATAGGTGGAAGCCTATGATCATTGATGGACAACATGTTCTTAAGATACGTAACACCGATGGAGCTACATTCCGACCAAGGAAGGAATTTTGTGTCGAACTTATTCAAGGAAGTTTGTGAGCTGGTGGGTATCAGCAAGAAAAGAAACTACTGCGCACCACCTTCATTCGGATGTAATAAATGAAAGATTCAACCAAAGTATGGAAGAACATTTTTCGAGGGTTGTGGAAAAACTCTCACTATTTCTAATGTCGTACAAATCAGATATCTACGATTCAACCGAACTCACACCGGCCGATATCGTTTTCGGAAGGAATTTTCGATTTCTCTGCGACTTCGTGTTCGGTTGTTCATCTGAAAACACTGAAGCTATCATGGCGAACCGATGGCTTTTGATCGTGACAATCAAAGTTAGAGGGCTGTGTTCCGAACCCGAATACACTACGCCACTGCTGTATACAATGAGCAACCGAGTCTTTATCTAGCGTCCTGACAGAACTTCCAGAAAACGGTCTGGAATAATCGGGACCAATCTAGCGACCCTGAAAAAGAACGACGAATGACCGTTGCGACTTTTTGTCGTTAATATAATAGTACTCTAACTGGCGAGAGACAGTTCTTTATTCGATTCCTTCGAGTATGGTACAGATACGAGGACATATTGATTCAGATACAGTATCGAGCACAATATTTCAGTAGTATTCAACGGTCAGAGTACAGTGTTTTGTTGTAATAGTAATATAAAAAGTCAATACATACATATAATACATAGTTGAGTATTTCAACAGACGAACCACAGAATCGTTATACTATAACCAAAAGCAATCAGCAAACATGAATCAGATCAATGCAGGTTGCTTCTTTGTGATTGCTGACTAACAGAGTTTTTCAATCATATGTTATCTCGAAGAAGCAACATCGAAAATCCGAACAATTCAACTCGTGCAATCTCAGTTATGTGGAAGGTGATACAGGTAGTTTAGCCATACAGTGCAGCTTAGTATTTCACAACTGCATTTGGCTTAATTTCGATAAAATGTAAATTGGTATGTTTGTGTTTCTATAACTTTCCAGATAATGTCACAGCAATAATTGGTAAGTCTTCTGCCAGTAAACTCTCCCCCGTTTATTTAATGCTGATGATAGGGCTTATCATATAGATTACGAATATAACAGTTTCATTATACGTTCGAAGAATTTCATATACAGTGCGTTTTTTATAGCCCCCCTCCCCACTATTTTGAAGGGTTCGACATAGAACAATGGGACAAAACCGTTTTGAATGATATCACCGATACTACTTTTTGAAATTAAAGACATTGTGATTGCTCGATAGAAGGCGCGGGGGGCACATAACTAAAATGGAATGGCATAGGGAGTCATTGAAAAAGCAATTCGATTCTCTTTGCAACCATCTAATTATTTTTTGATTTTGTTAATAACTTTTTTCACAATATGCATTTTAAATTTTGTGATACTTGAAATTTCAAATGCATATTGTGAAAATTTTTTTTGACAAAATTCAAAGAAACTAGATAGTGAAAAGAGAATTGGGTTAC
Organism: Gonioctena quinquepunctata; assembly: GCA_018342105.1. Classification (NCBI taxonomy): domain Eukaryota; kingdom Metazoa; phylum Arthropoda; class Insecta; order Coleoptera; family Chrysomelidae; genus Gonioctena; species Gonioctena quinquepunctata. The sequence goes on along the minus strand of JAFIRS010003326.1, from coordinate 35,984 downwards.
TCTTCAACGATATGCAACTTGCCCATGCTATTTGAAATTTTGATGGTCCTCTGCGCCATCTTTTGAGTAATCACAATGTCTTTCATTTCAAAAAGTAGTATTAGTGATATCATTCGAAATGGTTTTTGTCCCATTGTTCTACGTCGAACCGTTCAAAATTAACAGGGGGGGGGGAGGATATAAAAAGCAAGACTGTATACATAGGATCCTTGAAAACCAAATGGGGTTGATATTTTCCTCACCAATATACGTTTTATCAATTTGTCGCAAATATGCCAATGCAAAATGTCGAAAAATTTGGATTTCATGTGTCTCAGTTTTCTAGCAGATATCTCTCAATACGTTAACTGTTAATTTTTTCTGGGCTAAATTAGTTTTTGCTTAGTAGATAGTATCAATCAGATATTAGTATCTCACATATTGTTATATAACTTTCACCAAGTCCGTGAAGACTGATCAAGGAGTGAGTTTCCTGCGGAAAATATTTCCAAGTATCAAAAAAATATGCGCAATAACTCGATTCAGGATGCAATTCTAAGAAAGAATTTTTTTTGTTTGCTGATGGGAATTGCAATTGATATTTACAAAAAAAACACCGATTTATTTTCCTTAATGCATTAATTGTTAAAAAAAACAGTTACAGTCATGGAAATGTATTGAAAAAATAGTTGAAATAACATATAATGAATGATTTCACAAAGAAAACTGTATATCCTGAGTGTTTATTGAGAAATATGTGAATAAACACCGCTAGAATACATGATGAAGTTGACATTATTTAAATAAATCCATGTATTTCATGAAAAATTGATTGTTCATGAAATACATGAAACCAGAAACCAACATTTCACAATGTACAATAAAAAGCAAATTTTTTTTGGGTATTGCTTCATAGAAGCCCACACTAACTCTAGAGGTTTGAAATCCAGATGATAGGAAGGTAATCTTGAAGCTGAACGGAGGTTGGTTTAACTTTATAAGGTTATATAAATATGCTTTCAATTGAGTCTTAAGTATTGCATTTTGGGTTTTTCAATCAATAAATTACTATTGGTTCTGCTTAACGAAATCTCATTTTTTTAATAACTTTACATTTGTGTAGCGTGCTTCTGCACGTTACTCACCATCTTTTACTTCCCTCAATGTGTCAAATTCTTTCACCATTACATCTGTAAAACAGATCAAATATCTCGGCATTATTATAGATGACAAGCTCAAATGGGAATCCCATATAATATGCGTTATAAAAAAGCTACAATTTCTGATGCATCGTTTCAAAGTCCTACGAGATATGCTAGATAAAAAAACACTCAAAACGTTATTCTTCGCTCTCATTCAAACGCATACTACTCATGGGCTACTGACATGGGGATCAGCTGGAAAGACCACTATGAATAAATTGAGAGTGACACAAAAAATAATCCTTAAAATAATTTTCAAAAAAAAGAGAACTCATCCAACAGATGCTCTCTATCTCGAACGAATATATTTGATCCCATACAGCTCTTCTTTTTACATACTAATATCAAATGTTTCAAATCAAAACACAAACATCCTAGAATAGAACACGAATACAACACTCGAAATAAACAAAATAATTTCAAAATACCTTACATGAATGAAGCTGTAGGGCAAAAAAACCACAGCTACCTGAGCCTTAAACTATTCAATACTCTACCTAATCAAATAAAAAGTTCAAAAAATCAAAATGAAGTCAAAAGGAGAATAAATGACTACATCACTAGCTTGCCACGTACAGAGATACATAAATTATTATATTCCTTATCATCTATCATCCCAACAGAAACATTTTGCCGTTCTTTATATAAATATCCCCTATGACATAACAACCTTCCCAAAAATTTGTCATTTTATTATATCGTAAATGTAATTTTATCTTGAAGAACAAACAGTTCATATATATGTTTATATTAATGTAAGTGTATAAAATTGTATATCTATGTTTCGCAAACACCTAGTATTAAATATTGAATAATTTTGTATTTTATTATTTCACTACATGATACATTTTTACTTCCTGTTTGTAATTTTCACAGTCACACACACACTGGTAACAGTTTATATGACTTCTCTCGTTTATTTACTTATTCTCTACCTCTGCCTATGTTTTTATATTGTACCTGAAGTTAATAAATTATTATAAAATTATTATTACATTGATTTCTTTTTTTTGGTAAAAATGACACTAGAAATTTTTTGGATAGTACTTAAACCGACACCCGTTACCACCACAAGCTCCTGAACCTTTTTGAAGTCTTCTTTTATACACGCTCCACAAAATGCCTAATTTGTATACTGAAAAGAGTTCCAAAAATGACATTTCAGTGGACATGCATTTGAAGTAGTAATGGCAATATTTCAGTGAACTGCTTTTGTTTATTCAGATAACCTAAAAATGTTCTTTTCGACGTTTTCTCCAGACCCTCTGTTCTATTTTTCTGACTTATAAATTGAGAAATAAAGTTGATGAATGAATTTTACTACAAATTTTTCAGAAAATGTTTAAAGAAGTGGTCACCCCAGTTACTATAGCAATAAATTCAGTAATTTTCAAAAAGAAAAAAAAATACCGCGCATCGGAGCCAGGTTGGTCTCAGCAATATTTTTATTAAAGGTCCTGCCACCACCATATTTCGTCGGAGCGTTCATGAAGGAGGTTAATGCACGATTCCATCAACAGAAAAAAATACCAAGCGTCGGGGGCGGTATAGCAGCGACAATATTTTTATTAAAGTTTCTGCCACCACCATATATTGTCAGAGCATTTATGTTGAAGAATAATGGAGGATTCCATCGAGAGAAAAAAATTAACGAGCGTCGGGGGCGGGTTGGCCTCAGTAATATTTTTATTAAAGATCCTGCCACCACCATATTTAATGTAATAATTTTTTTTTTTGAAGTACAATACAGCTCTGGTGACAACTTCAAAAGGCAGAAAATTTGCAAGCCATTTTTGAAATCTGCTTGTAAGTGAATCAAGACATAATATTCTTTATTTTCTGATATGAACTAAACTGAATAATAAATAAATAGTAATACTATAGACTAATAACTATAACAATACAATAACACTGATCAGCACAACACAAATAATTGGATACATCAATTTATGTTTTTTCTTTGTTCAACAATCAATAGCTTTTTCAAGGGGAATTTGAAAGATTTCAGCGACACTAGATTCAATAGAGTCGGGGCACTATATTCGAAATATTCACTAAACTTGACTGTGTTATGCCTTGGAATTGTATATAAATCAATATTACGAGAATTCACATTGTGTACTGAAATGCGCTTTGGGAGTAATTCATAAAGATAATTAGTAATGCGACAGTGGACGATTGAATAAATAATGGAGCCATACAGTGATGTGAATCTGTACTCTACTTTAAGAATTTTCATCTCGTTATAGAATGGGGTAATATGATTTCTCCTCTCAATATATAGATTAACAAACCTTAAACAGTTATTTTGGAAAACTTGCAAACGATTTTTCATTCTCTCGTTTAAGTACAGATAATAGACACTAGAATCGTAGTCTATTTGTATTTATATTAGAGAATTTACTCAGTTAATTTTTTTATGTTGGGGAAGTATATGTCTATATCTCCATAATGACTTGAATTTGAAATAGCAAATTTTCAGTGTGTTTGAGACATGATTTTCAAATATAAGGTGCAGGAGTTATTCCTAAGTTTTTGCAGACAGTACTCAGTTCTATGTTCACATCACCAACCCATATATTTTCAGTGATTCATTGTACATCGGTTCACCAATACCTTAGTACCTCAGCACATTGCTACAGTTTTAGACGGATTGATCAGGAGAACATGATCCACGGAAAACTTACACACTTCACGAATATTCTCATATTGCAGATTCTTCTGTCAACCGCATTTGGGTCACAGGCACCATAAATTTGAACGTCGTCTGTATGAAGATGTATGTTCTAGTCGGATGTTATGCAATCCACGAGCTTTGATGAAAATATGATGAATAGTAAAGGACCTATTATGCTTCCTTGAGGAACGCCACATTTTACTTCATAATTGTCCGATACATTTTCACCAATTTTCACGCACTGATTGATGTCTGATAGTTGAACTTGTAGGGGACACTCAGCCATAGTATTATTACATTCAATGATATGAGGTATGCATATTTTCAGGTGAATACATTCAACGTCTGGGTTGCTAGGAAATTGTTCACCTGTGATCTACCATTCTTGGTTCAATTTATTGAATCACTTTGTGAAGAAGACCAAAACTGAAATTTTCCATAGTATTTTAGTTTAACTAACAACAATGAATGATCAACCATGTCGAAAGCTTTACTGTAGTACAGTAAAACTGTGTATGTTGTAAGGGAGTTATTAATATTTCTGGTGACATCATTCGTAATATGCATCAAGGCTGTTGTGGTGCTATGTGATTTTCTAAATCCGGATTGGACTTGGTATTATTTCATGTTCATTGGCATAATTCATCAGGAGACCAGCTACTACCTTTTCTAGTAATCTATTGGACATGGTTGGAAGGTCATCAGTTGTTTCAATTCAATATCTTTAGGAATTTTGGGGAGGGGGGAGATGATAGATTGCTTCCAAATTTTTGGGACAACTCCACTACATAAAGAAAAGTTTACAATATCCTATATAGCCTCTTTACAATATTCAAATGAGCATTTTAGCATTATCAAATTGATTCCATGAGCATTAGATTTGGTGGAGTTTAGAGACTAGTCTCAAGTGTTTCTACCGTGATCTGATTAAGACTACTCAGTTCAATGTCATCTTTGAAGCGGGTTGAATTGTAAACGTGTAACAAGTCTTCCCCGATATCGCATGCTACTGTAGTTGATTGAAAAAATGTATTTATCAGGTGCACATTCTCAATGTCAGTGATATTTCAAGCGAAGGTTTGTTTTGGATATTCCAATTAGAGAACCCTCCACATTTGTTTTGGATAGCCATGTTTCCGTGATTGTTATTATTTGAAAATTATGTTCCGCTATATGGTCATATAATTCATCAAATTCGGGAACAAGGGAACGTATGTTTACATGACAGAGACTCAATCGTTTTTTGGAGTTGAATGAGTGGAGTCATTATTGTTGGCATTTGTAAGTTTCGTGGTATTTGAGTTAGATTGAGCATTTTGGACTAGGAGGAATCGGCGCATGAGTACCGAAAACTATTCCACCTCAATTTTTCCATGCGATCCTCTTCAAATTGCCCTACTGATAATATAAATGCATGTTGCCATGGGGCAACCCCGTGCCATATTGTTTAAACCGAAATTGTTTAAACAATTGCAGGAAATCGTTATTTTTCAACCGTTCAATTTTTTTTATATCCTGTATTAAAATACAAACTAAAAAAGTTCCATGACTTTTCACGATAAAATTAATATTTTTAGAGATATGAATTTTTAAAGGTTCGAAAAATCTCAAATTTGGGTACTTTTGACCCATGAAACATATATTAAAAAAAATATATAAAAAATATTTTTTTTTAATTCTTTATACAATAGTTAATAATATTCTTGATAGATATTTGAAAAAATTTCATTGTTTATACCTGTTTTTTTATTGTTAATTTCGCGCGCTCACAAGATTGCGTTGCGCACCTTTAAGTATCGCCGTCTCTCTCTGACTCATGCGCTGCATCGGCCTCTCTGTGTCCTGAATTATTATTTATCATTTATCTTGAAATCTATTAACTTCATCAAGATTGTTATTGAGAGCAATGTTATCAAAGATGAAATTGTCTACAATTTGTTTTCAACAAATTTTTTTCTGGAATCAATTTTACAAAAGTTATTAAGCATGAATCGGAACATGTAATTGAAATTACTTTGTTGTCAGGTTATATTACTTTTTTGTTATTATAATAGTATTTATGATTTATATTAACAATAATAAGATATAATGGTATTTGAACATTTTTTGGAATCACAAATATATACAAATAATAAAATAAAAAATACTCACATAGATATGTATATGAAAAAATTCCTTTTTTTTTGTTTTTTATTTTTTCAAGGTTACTCTTTGTATAAAACCTCAAGATCTTTGTTTGTTCTTGTGACAAAATAACTTTTGTAAAATTGATTCCAGAAAAAAATTTGTCGGAAATAAATTGTAGACAATTTCATTATTAATAACATTGCTCTCTTTAACAATCTTGATAAAGTTAATAGTTTGTAAGATAAATGATAAATAATAATTCAGGACACAGAGAGGCCAATGCAGCGCATGAGTCAGAGAGAGACGGCGATACTTAAAGGTAAGCAACGCATATTTGTAAGCGCGTGAAATTAACAATAAAAAAACAGGTATAAACAATGAAATTTTTTTCAAATATCTATTAAGAATATTATTAACTATTGTATAAAGAATTAAAAAAAAAATTATTTATTATTTTTTTTTAATATATTTTCCATGGGTCAAAAGTACCCAAATTTGAGATTTTTCGAACTTTTAAAAATTCATATCTCTAAAAATATTAACTTTATCGTGAAAAGTCATGGGACCTTTTTGATTTGTATTTCAATAAAGAATATAAAAAAAATTGTTCGGTTGAAAAATAACAATTCCTCGCAATTGTTCAAACAATTTCGGTTTAAACAATATGGCACGGGGTTGCCCCATGGCCACATGCATTTATATCATCAGTGGGGCAATTTGAAGAGGATCGCATGAAAAAATTGAGGTGGAATAGTTTTCGGTACTCATGCGCCGATTCCTCCTAGTCTATTTAGCGATATCGTGTTGGGAGAGATAGATTCAACAATGGCTGGAACTCCTTTAGTACACTTAATAGTCAGATTGGATTCTCCTTTTGAGATCCGTTCTTCTAGTGTTTGCCTAAGCTCAACGAAGGAAGCTAATGCTCATTCACGAAGAAAGCTAGTGCACGATTCCTTCGATAGAAAACAATAACCGAGCGTCAGGGGCGGGTTGGCCGTCAGCAATATTTTTATTAGAAGTCCTGCCACCACCATATTTCCTTCTCAAACGCTCTGACGAAATATAGTGGTGGCAGGATCTCTAATAAAAATATTACTAGGCCAACACTCTCCCGACGCTCGGTATATCTTTTTCTCTCGACGGAATATTTCATTATTCTCCATCATGAACGCTTTGATGAAAATATTTGTGGCAGGATCTTCAATAAAAATATTTCCGCCGCTATACCGTCCCCGACGCTCGGTAATTTTTTCTGTTGATGGAATCGTGCAATAGTCTACTTTATGAACGATCTGACGAAATATGGTGATGGCAAAACCTCTAATAAAAATATTGCTGAGGCCAACCCGCCCCCAACACTAGGTAACTCGGATTTGTCGATGACATCGCTCATTGTTCTGACGAAATTTGCAGGTGACAGAGTGTCTAATAGAAATGTTCGCCGCCAAACTGCCCCCGACGCTCGATAATTTAGATTTCTTGATGATATTTTTAATTATCCTCCTCTATGAACATTATGACAGAATATTGAACTAGCGGTTACGTATAAAAATATTGCTGGATTTATTGCTAAAGTAACCTGGGTGTAGTGGTCTTGAATAATATTGAGAATAACTCATTTCACGGGAAAAATGTCTCCAAAAAAAATCTTTAAAATATCTAATATCTAGGGAGGAAAAGTAAAAGTGAGGTCATGGTACGTCATCAATGAAATAACTTATACGGCATTGACGACCTAAACTATATTCTATTATATAAGTATACATTTTACCGTTTATTCATAGAACACCCTGTATTTTGCAAAATGTTAGAAATCAGTAAATTGTTATTTTAATTTAACGATTTTTACATTAATAATTCGACTTCAATTAATAGATTCATCCGGTTTTCGAATTTAGGACAGAAATATTATAGCATGCTATGGTCGATTGACAGATTAACAGTTTCAAAGTGTGTATATCTACAAAATATAAAATAATATTTAAAAAATGAGTGATTCAAGCGAATTTGAAGATATAAATAATACACCACCGGATATTTTGGAAAAAGTTAATGTAACAGTACAATATCTATTGCCCCAAAAATCTAAAGAAAAATACGAAAAACAGTATTTACATTTCAAGCAATGGGCCGAAGAAAAGCATATTCGTACTTACTCAGAAATTGTTATTTTGGGGTATTTTTCGTTATTAGCAAATACATTAAAAGCTTCTACATTGTGGTCCAAGTATTCGATGCTACGTACCATGCATCAAATAAAAGAAAATGTGGATATTAAATACCCAAAATTAATTGCTTTCTTGAAAAGACAAAACCAGGGATATAAACCTAATAGGACAAAAACCTTCTCAAGAGAGGAAGTAAATAAATTTTTACTAGAAGCCCCCGATGATAATTATTTATTAATGAAGGTAAGATATTTACAAGAAGTAAATATATTAAGAAAATAAAAGTTAAACGGCAAATATTATAATAGAACTACAACAATACGCTATGTTCATGATTCCGCAGAAGTTGCCTGTGAGTCCCGGTAGCGCAACGAGTTGGTGCACCGCTCACTGTTCATGATAAGCTTGTAGGTGTTTGTTCGAATTCCGGCGTAGAAAGCTTTTTTTTTTATTATTTTGTTTTTGTTTTGTAGGTTCTCCTCATCTTCGGAATTTCAGGAGCATGCAGGTGTTGACGAGCTCCTCAAAATGGCCACTACAGATATTGAAGATGAAGGTTCAACTTTTATAGTAAATATACCAAATTCTAAAACAAATATACCAGAACGTTTGTAATCAATGGTTCACCGGGGAATGGCCCTAATTATATTGACATTTATAGAAAATATATATCGCTACGCCCTAAAACAGATCAGACACGTTTATTTGTCTGCTATAGAGCAGGGAAATATATCAACCACATGGTTGGAAAAATTACTATTGCTAAAATTCAAAAAAAAATTGCAGAATTTTTAAAACTGCCTAATGCCATAAATTATACCAGGCATAGTTTCAGAAGAACTTCGGCAAGTTTACTTACAAATTCTGGAGGAGACATGCTTGCTTCAAAGTAACACGGAGGTTGGTAGTCTACGAATATCGCTGAAGGGTATGAGGAGCAATCTCTTGCAAAAAAGCGAAAAATGTTGAACCAAATTATGGGAGTCACTGAAGTTAATGAAATTGATTGTAATCAGCCAAGTACGAGTACTTCCGGGGGATACCAGCTGTATAATGATGTTGTTGATGAAAATATCACGAAAACTGCGTTGGCTCCAGCTCTCACTTCTAGTGGTTATCAAATAACCACTGCTCAAAACTGCACCTTCAACATTAATATAAATAATTACTCTACCACAAATTAAAAATATGTAGGTTGCAAGAATGAAAATAACGTGCCTATAAGTTATACTGTACCTACTTCTTAGTTTTAGTTCTTTGATATATTTTGTTTGTTAGTTGCATAAATAAATTATTTAAAAATGACTTGTATTTTGAGGGAGGCGGAAAAATCATATGTATAACATGGGGGTAAAGTGCCTTGTTCTTCCTTGAATGATTACTACCCTCCGCTATGCGTCTGGCAGTAAACTTCAATCTCGGGAGGAAAAGTAGCACTTTCCTCCCTTGTTATACAAATAGCTATTCTCGACTAGTATCGTCGGAAAAAATCTGTAAATATGACGAGAAAATGTGTTGCGTTTCCTTTGTGTTTATTTAGAAAGTCAATTAAAAAATGTTGTATACAACACGTGTGGCTTCAGCGGACATCATCTTGATATTGGGCATCTTGGGATATGAGTAATGATCATTTACCAAGGTTCCTATTTATCCCTTCCGATTCTATAATTTGAATGAATTTCTTTTCAATAAATTATATTACCCATAATTCACCAACAGCGCATTTCAGCCGGACTTGAATCTCATGAGATTCATCTGATCGAATAGTACGTTATTCAACTCCAACAACCCTCAAATCAGATAACCATTATTTTCACAGGCTTTTATTTAGTTTCACCTGTCCCGGTTCGTGTAATCAAATGATGTGAGTTAAATTTGACCCACTTTTAGTAGCTCGTTCAACGTGAAATTTGGCAGGTGTTTATAGTTTCCGTAACAATGCATTATGGAATTTTTTATAGAGGAATGAACAAAATGGCGGCTCTAAGATGGCGGACGAGATTTGTGTTTATGGTCCGATTCGACTCAAGATTGGTATAGTATTTCTAATCCCAATTGGACCGACATAAAAAGTTTCGTGAAGGATTTCTCTTTCCAATTGCCGCCTTGACATAGGCGTCGCTAAATTATTTTCCAGTGGTATTTTTTCAGTTACTTATTCTTGCAATCATAGCAATTGATCACCCCATGTAAAAGTAGACACATGTTATCTCAACTGATTTTTATTATTTGTTTCGAAAGGTCTCAGAAAGCCATATGATAAAATCATTTTCAATGGATAATTCCTTACCTCACCAACACACGGCGCTGATTAAGGGATATTATGAACTGGGAAAATCATGCGGCTTCAGATAACCGATGTCCAATCCAGCTAGCCAAGCTTTTATTCCTCAAATATATTTGATAGCGCCTTTAATAATAATATGGGCAACTAGCGCCTCACCACTGAACTTTTTTATGATTGTACCAGGAACGCTTTGAAAGTAAATGAATTTCCCATTTGCCGGGCAGTGCATATGAACACCCCTCGTAGTGCTCTTATTTTATTGCCGTTCCAATTGGGATTAGAATAACTATATATGGGGGTTTTCGGAGTCGAAGATCATACATTTTTTGAACGGTATAAAAGTCCATATTATTCAAAGTAGAGTGGATAGACAATAGGATCAATGAGGAAGGGGGGGTTGGGTCAGCACGAATACAAAGAGTTTGACAAATGGTCACCATAAATAGAATAACAAACAAATGAATAAACAAAACGAATGTTGTCATTTACACTTCACATATGAAAAGAAGAAAACAAAAGCCATCATATTCGTACGAGGCAAAGTGATAGACTGACTTTATTTGAAATTCACGAATGGCGGCTCCAAGATAGCGGACGAGTTTTGCAGTTATGGTCCGATTCGATTCAAAATTGGTATGTAGGAGTTTTCGGGGTCGAATATTATGAATTTTTTGTCAAAAATTCATGTAATCAAAATGGCGGCTCCAAGGTGGCGGATGGTCTCTGTGATTATGGTCCGATTCAATTCAAAATTGGTATGTGGAGGTTTTTGTCAAAATTCATAAATTGAAGATGGCGGAGGAGTTTTGTAATTATGGTTCGATTCTATTCAAAATTGGTATGTGGAGGTGTTCAGGCTCGGAGATTATGAAATCGAAATGGCGGCTCCAAGATGGTGGGCAAGTTTTGTGATAATGGACCGTTTCTATTTAGAATTAGTCGGGGTTTTTGAGGTCGGAGATTATGGATTTAGTGAATAATCATTGATTTTTGTACGAATTCATAAATTGAAGATGGCAGCTCCAGGATAGCTCCTCATTGAAGAACTAGATAGCTCAGAACTTACAGGAACAATTCATAGATTAAGGCGTTCTTACTAAAAAGCACAAAATAAAATAATGATTAAACAACAATTTTAAAGACAAGCTTTTATTCAACTGCACTAAAAAGTTAAAATAATTGCTTTGGATGTACGACGTAGGTTATTCTGTGAGTTATAGATTCAAAAGCTTGTCGCGCGAAGTTTTCAGTTCGAATACAAAGCGACAAGCTTTTGAATCTATAACTCCCGGAATAACGTACGTCGCACATCCAAAGCAATTATTTTTTACTTTTTAGCACATTTAAATGAAAGATTGTCTTTAAAAAGTTTTTTTTATTAATTATTTTGAGTGTCCACTTTGGCAACAGCGCATTTTTCAATTGATTTTCATATTTTGGATTTCAAGTAAATCAAAGTTTTTTTTTACAAATATGAAAACTAAAAAATGACATGAACTTCAATATAAGATTTTTCAAAACTTCTTGTTGAAAACCATTATCGAATTGCAAACCCTCAGAAAAACACCCAACAGATAAAATTAAATAACAATGCGCCGCCATAAAATAACCATTTCTTCATGTATATCAAAATGTAAATGGGATCATAATTTTGCTCAACCACTAGCTAACAGTTTATATCGGGTATTAATGTGATTCACCATATCGCCACTAGTTACAGAATATCGAATTATTAACCAATCGACGGTTGATTACCGTAGAGTAATTAATGTCAAATACGGAATGGGCTACAGACTACCAATATAATTATCTATGGCAGAGAAATGATGCCCTGCAACGAAGAGGGTTTTGCCCATAAACTCAATTATTTTCAATACTGGTGTCACAAAATATTGAATTTCTTGACTTTATCCTAATGGGCTGACGACAAAAAAAATGTTTTTTTTATTGGTGCCCCTTTTTACCCATTTAAAGCACGCCTCAGCGTGTTTAAATCGAACTTTAAAAAACGCGCGTTTTTTAAAGGTAACCATGACAACATCAACAAATCGAGAAACGTGAAGTCTAAATGACAAATTTTTGATTATTGATCAGACCTTGTAACGTCATATATAATATTACTCACAATTCGTTCATTTATATGTGCTCCTCCATCCATTTGATGAACTTTTCATATTCTTTTTTATATATATCACTATTAAAAAAATCGATATTAGAATCATTCATTTTTGAGCTCTGGTGACAACAAATATTGATCTTTGGTAACAAATTGCAAATGAATATCTGTTTTTCTCATTTCCATGACAACGAAAGGTATACTGATGTCACATCACGAATTCAACCTTCTTGCATTATTAGTTCTTATTTCTATTTTTTGTAGTAATAATACCAGTATATATGATTTCAAAGTGCACCAATAAAATAACGTAAAGTATTCGTGGATAACTGGTCTTAAAAACACTTGCTCTATTTCGAGCACTCCGGCTGCGCCGTCGTGCTCGAAAAATCGCGCGTGTTTTAAAGCCTTTTTTATCCACTTATACTTTAATATACTAATATTCTCTGAACTCTGTGATCCGCCATCTGGGATTAAAGATACAAAAAATTGTTTTTTTCGAAATTATTCCTTAACGGTTCATCTTACGACAAAATCAAAGAAGAATAATTACCTACATTTTTGGTATGAACATTTTCTTTGTAAGTCTGATATGTAACGAGATACAGCCGCGGAAACGTGATCATTCTTTCAAAAAATCGTCGAATTTAATCTTCTCACGGTCAATTTTTAACCTGTTGTGATGATTATTTTTTGACATTTCTAGAAACCAATGGAAACTTCCAATTCAAATCATTCATGTACGTTTTGGCCAATCAAAACATTTTTATACAGGGTGAGTCAACAGGATTCCCATGGTTCATTGCTCCTTAATATACCACTATTTCGATTTCTCATATTTTTTTGTCAAAGGAACCATCTGAGACCACCTTCCAATATAATTTTCATTCATACAGGGTGCATCATTGATGCGTGGCTAACCAAAGTTGTTCTTTTTCAAATGAAACCCCCGGTATATTTTCATATATTCCGATCGAATGTTCCATTGGCTGCTCAATGATTTTTTCAATTTTGAATTCCGTTGCGGCGTTGCCGAGTTATTTGAAAGAAATCTATTTTGTATACTTCTTTTCGAAAAATTACCTATTTCACATTTCAAAATATTTAGTGAAGATAATTGGAGAATCGTTGGTCGATATGATGGTGTTCATTCGGAATACCATTAATTTGGAATAAATTGTACAGGATGTTCGATACAACAACACAAACTTAGCCATTTTCAAACATCGGTATTTAGAATTTTTCAAATAGATCATCATGTATATTTTCATTCAAATCTCGTTTCCGAGATATTCTACATCCAAAAGATGGATATTTTTCCACATAAAATATTGACAATGTTCGCCTTTGGTATCATATTTGGAATGAAACTTTGCTAAAAAATCATATTTATTCGAATCTAACAGAAAATAACAGTAATTAATTCAGCAAATGTTCAATGTGCCTGCCATTTTCACCAATACACTCTCAATCTGTTCCAGAAATTAGTATCAACATGTGCCAGCATGTCCTCTGAAATTTCCCTGAAAGCAGTACGAATTCGTGCTTTCATATTTTCAGGAGTTGTAGGCGGAGTTCGATAGACAACCCATTTAATGTATCCCCATAAAAAAAAATTTTTGTAATGTACGGTGACCTTCGAGGCTGCTGAACTGGCTCCCCTCTACCTATCCATTTTTCACGAAACTTATTATCAATGTATTCCCGCACATCAGTGTGGTAATGTGCAGGCGCGCCATCTTGTTGTAGCCCCATTCTTTGCCTTATTGCCAATGGAATATCATCTAATAAATTTGATAACTGACTTCGCAGAAATCTTAGATATTTTCTTCCCATTGAGATGACCGCTGAAAAAAAGGGCCCAATTACACGCCGTCCAATAATACCTCCCATGGCTTCGTCCGAAAATAGAACATACTCAAAAAATCAGGTACTTGGTTGATTTTATCTACACCCCATTGGCAAAACCGCATTCGCTTTGGAAAATATCTTTCAGTCAGCTCCTGCATTAACTGCATATGATATGGATGGTTATTGCATTTTCTCACCATCCGAGAAACACTTTGAGATATTATCAACTCCCTACTCAAAATACCTTCACTCACATGGGGATTCTCGGTAATATGCAATGCAATATCAATACTTTTCCGGTTTACTCAAATCTTGTTTTGTGGTCTCGAAATGCTCGCTGGTCTGGATGTCTTCTCTCAGAAAATGTTTGTTCGTATAATCTAGATACCAGTAAGCAATTGCCATCACTTTCCCCCAAAAGCATACACCAACGCCACAATAATTTTTAACACAACTGGATTGTAGTTTGACTGTTACCTCTATTTACAAATTCCGAAAGTAATTTTTCCAAGGGTCGTCATGGATATCTAAACTAGAAAAAATAGTTAAATTTGTTTTTTTTTGCTATGCTAGTTATTCATGAGTTGCCAAGAATGCTTTCGAAGATGGGAAAAAATAATTGAAACATCATTCAAAATCAGTATTTTCTATGAACAAACATGTAGATAAGAAAATCTATAGAATTGTTGATTTGATATTGAACAATTCCTTTAAACCAGAATATCTCGGAAACAGGTTGTTTAAGGTACATGTCGTGAATGAGAAGTGTAGAGACATTAAAAAGGAGTTGATTTGAAGGAAAATATACAGGGTGTTCCATTTATCTTAACTAAATATATCGAAATAGATTTCTTTTGAATAACTCGGCAACGCCGCAACGTAATTCAAAATTGAAAAAAATCGTTGAGCAGCCAATGGAACAGTCGATCGGAATATGTAAAAATATACCGGTTGTTTCATTTGAAAAAGAACAACTTTGGTTAGCCACGCATCAATGATGCACCCTGTATGAATGAAAATTATTTTGGAAGGTGGTTTTAGATGGTCCCTTTGACAAAAAGAACATAAGAAATCGAAAAGTGATACATTAAGGAGCAATGAACCACGGGAACCATTTTGACTCACCCTATAGTGGAAATATTCTATCTAGAAAACTGCCGCGGGGATAATTTGAGGTATTTTGTTTTTATTGTTTGACAACTTATATTTTTAATTTGACGTCTGTCATCAATTCGCATGAAAATGTGAAATGAATCAAAACCGGTTTAGTACATTGTATCATTGTGCGAGGAAATGTGTTTGAGATCGTCAAACATCAAAAAATAATCTATCGAATATCACACGAGAGTTTGATAAAGTAGAAGATAATTCTCCAGATTTCTTTCTCAAACTTGTTACCATTTGGCTATAGCCATTCGAGCCCGTTGGGCTCTCGTGTCTATTGCCTGGCGATAAGTTTTCGAAAATCTGTCGAATTATTTTCACTTTATTCCACTCTCTTGTGATATTACAACTGATAATAGTGATAATGTTATCATCACAATAACATTATATACAAATATTTTTTGTTGCGTATAATTTTTTTACTGCCACTGTGGCATGAATTTATACAAAAATTATTAGGATTAGGAATTAATTTTCAAGATTCGTTCCATGGGTTTTATAACAGCCGTTTCATAGATCAGGTATAGACCGTCCCTGGTTTTTGTGTTACGAAAATTGCTATTTATTAATTTTCAAACATTGAAAATCTCCAGGCATTTATTGTATTCATCCAGGCGAATTAAAAAGTTTCGCGTATATTGTACCGGGTTAGTCACTATAAATTACCCACCCTTATCATTATTATTGCCTATAGAAAAAAAAATTGTGTGGTTATGATGAATTTTGATAAATGCTACAAAAACTACAGTAGCGTGCAGATTTCAGGGGATACATTTCTCTTTAAAATGGGATTGTTGGATTTTTGGAATGATATTTTTTCCTGATTTAAAAAATATACCATATTACCCCTATCTTATACCTTTTTCGAGTTATTAAACGTCGACTAACTTAGACTAGCTGTTACTGTAGATACCTATCCCATGAAAGTTATTGTTTCAAAATAAGCTATGAAAATGACAACTATATTATGTTCATTTAGTGACATTTCTTCAATGGAATAATCGAAATGGTTTACAGTGAGGAAGAGAAAGTTCAAATATGTATACAAAATACATAACAAAGATTTTTATTTAGGAAATTTATATAACATGATAACTCATAAAGATGATCAATGTCCACCATTATTTCAATGCATAATTGATAACGTCTTCTTATATTTATCAAAGCATTGGAAATTGCTTCATTATTGACATTCAGATTCTCTATTTGAAGTCGAATCGTGTCTTTAATGAGTTGAATTTTATTCTTATCAATATTATCAATAACAATGTTTTTTAGAAATCCCCAGAAAATTGAATCCAGAGGGGTCAAGCCCGGACTCTCATTATTTCTTATCCATATTGGGAATAAATTATTCAGATGTTCTTGAACGGCTAGGACACTATGTGGGGTTGTCCCATCTTGCACCCAAATCATACTGGCAGGCTCGGCTTCCGAAAAAATCAGTAAAAGAATATTTTCCACTTCTGGGATGAGTATTTCTTGATAGGTAACTCCTGTTGATATATAATAATAAAATATGGAGTCAACAATTTTACTTCAAAAAATTCCGCACCAAACGCTAATAGTTTTTCTTCCTGTTTTCTTTATTTGTTTTACCAATATTTTTCTGTTTTCCTTTTTTTTCCCACAACCTTCCATTTTTCCTATTGAGAACTCCTGCCGAAGAAAAGGATGACTCATCAGTCCATAATATTTTAGTGAAATAATCGGGATCTCCATTCAAATTTTGATTCATCTGTTGGCAAAATTACAGCCATTTCCTCTTATGAGTCTCTGTTAGAACTTGTACGGATAAAATTTTATGGTTTGTAGTTATTTTTTTTCTAAGTACGTTGTATTTTGGAAAAATGTCACCTACTTGATCAACTAAATTTTTTAAACTACGTTCAGAATTTTTTAAAAAATAATACAATGTTTCTATTCGCAAATTGATATGGATATGCTTACCTTCGACATGAAGCAGTTTATCTTCCTGTTCTTCATGGTTTTCTTGAACTGCACGCTCATTTCTACTGAAACTGAAGGTATGGTTCACCTTTTAGTAAATATTTTTGAATGTATTTCCTGACGGTGTTGGACGATTTGGATACAAAACCCTATATGCACGTTCTGCTGCAAGTTCATTTTTGTTGTTTTGTATATAACAAGTATATATTCGATTTTTTCTTCCTCACTGTAAACCATTTTGACTATTCCATTGAAGAAATACCACCAAACAAATATTATATAGTTGTCATTTTCATAGCTTAATTTCAAAATGTTAACTTTCATAGGATATGTATAACAGCAACAACCAGTCTAACTAAGTTATTCGACGTTCAATGACTCAAAACGCATAAGATAGGGGTACATATGGTGAATTTTTGAAATCTGCAGAAAAGACGATTCCAAAAATTCAATAATTTACAGGGTATCCCATTTAATGTTTTTGTATCCCCTGAAATCTGCACGCTACTGTATTTTTGATAGTATGTTATCAAAATTAAGTCATAACTCTACAACTTTTACATTTAATTTTTTTTCTATAGGCAATAATAACAATGATAAGGGGTGGGTGATTTACAGTGAATAACCTGGTACAAAAAACATACTTTCAGTTTCAATAGAAAAATCGATAGAACTTAATAGTTATTTAATCAACTAGTATATTAATGGTGGCGATTAATGATCGAGATAGTTTAACGCGAGAGCAAAGAGAGCGCGTTAATTTTCGAGATCATTAATCGCAATTTTAATATACGAGTTGATTACAAAAAAATCCGTTTACCTCGTTCCTGGGTTCAACGTGAAATTTCCCATATCCATTTGCTTCAACTAGGAGGAAACTTACAATATTTGGATTTTAAAATACATAAATTTGACAGCGTGAAGGTAATATGATTTGACATTTGAATAGTAATTGAATTCGTGTATGTCTGGTTGCTATACCACAGTGATGCATTGATAGGTAAATCGACCATTAATAGGTTATTAATGGTCGATTTCGGTGAATGTTTGGCTGTATTCATCAAAATTATTCATTGATAGAGAAATTGAACGATCATTGTGTAGATTTAACAGACTCGTTAATACGAGTTCGCCCAAAAATATAATTTTACTAATTGAATTCCAAAATTGTTTTTATATTACTTAGTTTTATTTTTATGTTTTCTTTAATTTATAATCGGTACTGCTGAAGTCGGAAGATAATTAAGATATAATTACCACTATAATGAATTATAGTGGTTAATAAGCCGAAGAAAATAATTGAAAACGGTTTGTTCTTTGTGAAATTCGATAACAATTTCGGTAGCGCCACCCGCCTAGTTTCAGGTGACCTACTCAGAGAAAAACTTTGGCATTTGCCGAATGCAATAAACATTCAACTTGACTTTTGAGTAATGTAAAATGTTGAACTGATTGTGTGGTAAATTTATACATTGCAGGCTGCCTGATATAGATATTCAAGAAAACAACTAACCTTGTTATATCCAAACTGGTGATAAAGTCAGAACTAGTTGATTCATACTCTGCTTTTAGGCACTTATCATAATTATCACAGTCACTTGTAAGAGAAAAACGACACAAACAGTATTGAAAAGGGAAACATTCGCAATTGAGTATTGTTTTGAAAAATAATATCACACATTGTAGTGATTCAGACATTCAGAACACGTGAACTGACACTGTTGCCAAGCAAGATTCTCGCATGCACGGTTTACAAAGCTGTCTACGAAGAAAGTTTGGTAGATTCTCTAGTGTTTTCTGAGTGGCTGTTGAATGAAAGATCTTAATTACCAACTAATCAGAAAACAGTACGCGATGTGCATGAGAATTGATTTGAACATTATTGTCTGTCTTTTAAAAAATTTATTCTATCAAAAAATATTTATATTTATTAATATTTCTAGTACGAAAACGAGAATCTTGTTTGGCAACAGTTTCCAGTTCAGGTGTTCTGAATGTCTGAATCACTACAATGGTCGTGATATAATTTTTCAAAATAATATTCAATTGCGAATGTTTCCCTTTTCAATACTGTTTGTGTCGTTTGTCTTACAAGTGACAATTATGATACAAGTGACAATTATGATAAGTGCCTCAGAGCAGTATGAATTCATCTAGTTTCGACTCTATTACCAGTTTGGATAGTGGCATCAATATTTTACTAATCATTTACTAAAATTTTCCAGCAAAAAAATGGATTGTTACTAAAGATGATGTCCTGATCACGAATCTTTGAGAATTGTCAGCATATCTTGCCCCCTAATATTATTTTTCGCAAAAATCGGTATATCCATCGCCTCTGGCGCGCATTGTATGTCACTCAGGTTATTTCTAGAAGAGATTTAGACTCATCCTCGGTATATCTATCTAACGATCATGAAAATTACAGAATTCTACTCCAATAATTATGGAAGATACGGGGATGTTTCCATGAGAAGTGAGACACACTGTATATATATATATATATATATATATATATATACGAAAGGAGGATTAGAGGAGAAAAAATAGATTTTTTTTAATCTCTCTCCTGAGGTTGCAGTCAGTTCAGAAGGCCAATGTAATGAGTACTCTCTGTTATTTGTCAAGCTTTCGAAATTTATTTTATTTCATTTTCAAGACAACGTGAGACAGTTACAAATGAAAAATAGCGAGACACATAATATTAAAAGATACTTCTCGCTATTTTTTATTTGTAACAGTCTCACGTTGATGTCTTGAAAATGAAATAAAATAAATTTCGAAAGCTTGACAAATAACAGAGAGTACTCATTACATTGGCCTTCTGAACTGACTGCAACCTCAGGAGAGAGATAAAAAAAATTCCATTCTTTCTCCTCTAATCCTCCTTTCGTAAATACTTTTCCAGTCAAGATACTATTTTTCTTATATATATATATATATATATATATATATATTTATATATATATATATAAAAATACATGTATATATATATCTATATATATATATACATATATATATCTGTATATGTATATATATATATATATAGAGTTTTGAGTTTCTTGAACCAGGAATATACAATGGAGTTTGAGTTTCTTGGGGTTTTGGTTCGTTTTGCGAATGACAGTCTTCTTTTAGGAGATGAACATTTATTTTGTCGACGTTTCGACCGTGTCCACGGTCTTCTTCAGGAACTACAAATATATTTTTCGTTGATACAAAGATACAATATTAATGATGAAATGGACTTACCTAACAATACCTTACTAACAATGTTTATCTCCTAAAAGAAGACTCTCATTCGCAAAAAGAACCAAAACCCCAAGAAAAACTCAAACTCCATTATATATATATATATATATATATATATATATATATATAAAATATATATATATATATATATATATATATATATATATATATCTGTAATTTTTTTTTTTGGGTTTTGGTTCACTTATAGGAATAAAACGTGGATGCAAATTTGGTACTATTTCATATTGCAATTTATTTTTCTATATAGAAAATATAACGTTTCGCTTAAGTACTTAAGCTTCATCAGATATTGTATCTAAAAAGGGTGAGAGGTGTTAGATCGTTTTTCTTGTGAAAAAAGATTATGTGTTATTACCTGTCAGCACAAGAAAAACGATCTAACACCTCTCACCCTTTTTAGATACAATATCTGATGAAGCTTAAGGTACTTAAGCGAAACGTTATATTTCTATATAAAAAATAAATTGCAATATAAATAACCAAATTCATCACGTTTTATTCTATAAGAACAAACCAAAATACAGAAATATAATATATATGGTTCAAGAATACAAGAAGAAAATATATATATATATATACAGGGTGTAACTGAATAAGTGTAAAACATTTAAGGAGGTGATTCCTCATCGAAAAAAAGATAGGATCTTTCATATAAAGAAACTTCATTGGAGCATCCCTTGTTAAGATACAGCCCCTTAAAGGGGGTACATAAAATTTGTATAACAATTTTTTTCACAAGCACTGAAAAGTTACAATATTGAAATTAACCTGACGTTTTGTACTACCAAAAAGACACTTAGCCAGTAATTTATTTGGTTTTACCCCATGGTTGTAAGGGGTGAAAAACGCAACCCCTAAAATTTATTTCCAATGTAACTTTTTGTCTTATTATTTGTTTACCATTTAAAATTTATTTCCGATAGCCTGTTTCATTCTAAACAAAAAATGTCTCTTGGGTTTTTTGCCCAAAATAAACCAGTAAGCAGCAAAACATTATTTTACGAACAACTACAGAGATACATCGTCATAAATGCGAAAATACGAAACTAATCTATCTAGTAGGTCGCTATTAGCGATAGTGACAATTAAATTGGTATGACGCTGTCAGTTTGGGAATTTTCGAAATTGAATTAATACTAATTGTGTGTTGTTGTTCTGTTCTTAATTTGTTACTTTAATAATTCACTTGTTAATAAAATGGCATACACAAATGAGAAAATGGCTGATATGCATTACGTTTACGGTCTGTCGCAGGGGAATGGGTTAGAAGCTTCTAGAAGATATGCTGAAATGTATCCTCAACGGCAGCATCCTTCACATAGAATATTTGCTCGACTTCATCAACGATTACGAGAATATGGTTCATTCGACAAAAGAACGCAGGATTGTGGTCGCCATCGAGAAATACGAACACCACAGCTTGAGGAAGCAGTACTTAATTTGATTGAAGAACAACCTACTACCAGTACTAGAAAGATTGCTTTCCAGCTAAATGTTGATCATATGACGGTATTTCGAATTTTAATGGAACAACTCTTATACTCCTTACCATCTGCAACGAGTACAGGCACTGTTACCGCGAGACTTTCCGAACCGTCTTGAATTTTGCAATTGGATGCTGGAAATGATTAGAAGAAATTGTGACTTTCTGAAGACGATAGAATTCACAGACGAATGTAGTTTTTCTCGGGACAAGATTATTAATTTTCATAATTACCACATATGGGCTGATGAAAACCCTCACGCTATTGTCGAAACTAGCCATCAAGAACAGTTTTCTCTTAACGTGTGGCTCGGGTTATTGGGGATGATTTAATTGGGCCTCATTTTCTACCTCCTCGATTAAATGGTGAGGCATACGTTCAATTTTTAAGAGAAGTGCATCCAGTACTGCTGGAGGAAGTTCCTTTGGGCGTCAGAAGGGATATGTTTTTATGTATGATGGGGCTCCGCCCATTTTAGTCAAGTAGCACGTCAGCATTTAACTGAAACATATGCAACAGTGGATAGGTCGAGGAGGACCACATAAATGGCCCGCTCGATCCCCGGATCTCAATCCTCTCGATTTCTCTATTTGGGGCCATTCACAGCATTTGGTATATCGTACTCCTGTTCGCGATGTAGAGGACTTAAGAAACCGCATCATCGATGCGTGCAGGGTAATCAGAGAGACTCCAGGAATATTTGAGCGAATACGTGGCTCAATGCGCCGACGTCTAGACGCATGCGTAATGTTTGAAGGTAGACATATTGAACATTCACTATGATTTCTACATGTTGTGTGTTTTGTTATTAATAACTTAGTTTTGTTTATTACCCTTCAATCGTTTAATGCAGGTACTAACTACAAAATAACAATAAATCCAGTTCGCATTTAATTCTTTTTGTTGTTTTTGTTATTAATACTTAGTTGTTCGTAAAATAATGTTTTGCTGCTTACTGGTTTATTTTGGGCAAAACCCAAGAGACATTTTTGTTTAGAATGAAACAGGCTATCGGAAATAAATTTTAATGGTAAACAAATAATAAGACAAAAGTTACATTGGAAATAAATTTTAGGGTTGCGTTTTCACCCTTACAACCATGGGGTAAACCAAATAAATTACTGGCTAAGTGTCTTTTTGGTAGTACAAAACGTCAGGTTAATTTTAATATTGTAACTTTTCAGTGCTTGAAAAAATTGTTATACAAATTTTATGTACCCTTTAAGGGGCTGTATCTTAACAAGGGATGCTCCAATGAAGTTTCTTTATATGAAAGATCCTATCTTTTTTTCGATGAGGAATCACCTCCTTAAATATTTTACACTTATTCAGTTACACCCTGTATATATCATAGGGGTATTTTCTTGGGGATTGGTTCTGTATAAATATAAATAAAACCCAGTATAGAATCTGTGTTTTTTAATTTTTTACGACGACGTTTCTCCT
Source organism: Gonioctena quinquepunctata (assembly GCA_018342105.1). Taxonomy (NCBI): domain Eukaryota; kingdom Metazoa; phylum Arthropoda; class Insecta; order Coleoptera; family Chrysomelidae; genus Gonioctena; species Gonioctena quinquepunctata. The sequence continues at coordinate 12,257 of JAFIRS010003326.1, read as the reverse complement.
GGAAGCCTCCAGGCTTTTTCAAGTCTATAATAGAATTTAAACAATATAAATACATTTTTAAGATATAAAGTGGTGGGGTTATGTTACCTTTGAAAAATATATATATATATATATATATATATATATATATATATATATATGTATGTATATTATATATTCCTGAAAACTTTTCCACGACCAGAGAATTACGCATAGCCATCGCTCGAATCGTGTTATGGTCTTTAAAAATCCCATAGAAAAAAGTACTATCAAATCTTTCCCGAATACAATAACTTTTCCAAAAACCTTATTCGGACTATTACAAACAACAAAGAATATTGTGTTCGATTTGAGTGTTAAAATAAAATGAAAAAAGATTTTTGTGTGGACACACCCGGGTATTGAACTTGGACCCTTGGAGTTACAAAGTACACGATCTAACCACTGGAGTACCCAGACCTTCACTAAGAGCTTAGCCGATATTCTTTTTGTTGGCCAAATTTCTTGAATTTTCTAATTTCCGCGAAACTTTCCTAATTTTTTTCCGTATTAACATCGGGCTATAACGAACATTAAAAAAAATTACCAAATCAGTCCAATCGTTCTCACGTGTTGCGCTCACAAAGAATCGAGAATAATTTTTATTATATAGATGGATATGAAGTTCAGGGAGTCAACGTTTTTTCGGAAACCTCCTACTTTTTTTAAAATGTTTCTATTGTTAATAGTTTTCGAATTATGTGCAGAAAACTAGACCTCTCTCAATTGTTTATAACTTTTGCAATTGTTTATGTGTGGTTTTGAAAATCTCGCGCATTTTTACCAACGAAAAAAAGGGGGAGGTTCTCTAGTCGAGCCGTATATTTTTTTTTATGTATGATACCGCATAACTTTTCACAGAATAGTTCGATTTCGATGATTCTTTTTTTATTGTATAGGGTTCATCCACTGAATTTTTACCCGATAACCGATTCTACCACTGATTACTCTGTACTGAGTTATCCAATTCAGATGATTCTTTTTTAATGTATAGGGTATTCTTCAGAGTTGGTCATTTTCGAATTTGGAAGGGAATAATCCACCCCTAAGGGTAGAAAATTGGGGAATTTTAATTTTTTATTTGTGAGCCGATTCTATTGGAACTTGGCACTCATATAGGTAGTTCTGATGACACTACAACAAAATGGATACCTGAACTCCAATGAGTGGATAGTTATTAGTTGATTTTAGCCACAAAAAAGTGAAAAATGAAAACTATATAACAAAAAATTAAAAAGACGAAAAAATCAACTGAAAAGCAAAAAATTAAATAAACCCTCTTGGTCTTGATGATAACTGAGTTCCTACACTAATGTGAGTAATGAAGATCATTATATTACTACTAATCAAAACGCCGCCGTGCATCGCGCTGCCATCATTTTTCGCTTTACCTAATTCAATTTCTAGTTGTTTGGCGCCGACTCCAAATTAGTTACTTACATTAGTTTAGGAGCTCAGTGATCATTAAGTCTAATAAGGTTCATTTAATTTTTCGCTATTCAATTGATTTTTTCGTCAGTTTAATTTTTTGTTAAAAAGTTATTATTCTAGATGTCATTTCGATTCAAATGACTCTCGCACGTATTTTAATTCGCAGTAACTACAATTAGCCACAATTAGCCACAAAAAAGTGAAAAATGAATACTTTATAACAAAAAATTAAAAAGACGAAAAAATCAACTGAAAAGCAAAAGATTGAATAAACCTTCTTGGTCTTAATGATAACTGAGTTCCTACACTAATGTGAGTAATGAAGATCATTATATTACTTTGAAGAAGTAATCAAAACGCCGCCGTGCATCGCGCTGCCATCATTTTTCGCTTTACCTAATTCAATTGCTAGTTGTTTGGCGCCGACTCCAAATTAGTTACTTACATTAGTTTAGGAGCTCAGTGATCATTAAGTCTAAGAAGGTTCATTTAATTTTTCGCTATTCAATTGATTTTTTCGTCAGTTTAATTTTTTGTTAAAAAGTTATTATTCTAGATGTCATTTCGATTCAAATGACTCTCGCGCGTATTTTAATTCGCAGTAACTACAATTAACTCGTTCAGGACATGGTCATCGATTGGTAAATCTAACTTAGGTATTGTCCGTACAAAAGACGGCCTTGTCCCAATAATTGAATCAAACAATGTTGTTAATTTTATTTCTTCTGAAACAGATACAGAAACAGAACAGATTTCTTCTGAAACAGAATAGAAACAATAATGTGTATTACACTCTCCCTTGGATTTTAATAATCAAACCATCCTCCATAGAAAATGATACACTTTCGTCCCCAATAATACAAACATCTATATCCATCCATCAATTAGGGATAATAAAATAATATTGATCTCCTTATGATATACTTTTATTCCTGCTTCGTTTCCTTTATCTCCAACGCTTGAGAATTTATTTTTATCGCCGCCTTCATAACGTCTTGTCACACCACCATATTTCAAAAAAACATTGTTTTTTCCCAAATTAAAAGATGAATGGCGTTGTGGCGGCCTTAAAAATTGCATTAGAGTTTGTGTCACGTTCTAGCAGTTATTCCTCGTTTAGAGCATCCGCTTGCTTTTGATAACGCTGATTTACTCCAAAGGCATATATAGATAATGTAATGGAAAAATATGGAAAAGACGTGACGTTTTTATAGGCCGGTTTCGTGGAACGACTCTCCATGAATTAATCATTAGCGGGGAAATGAATTTTAATTGAAGAAAGTTGGATACGTTACTGAGTTTGTCGGGTGGAAGAAAGTACTTTGGAAGTTTAGGTCGAGTTATAAATACAAAATGTTGAATTAGGAAAGGAGCAGGAGAGTATCGCAATTTTGGATGTCAGCTTTTATCCGTCATGACACTTCGGTGAAGTAGAAGTTTAAAAATACTGAAATGATAGATTTGGAGAATGTATTTTAGGCACTATGAAATTGTAGTTGAATGGGCAATGGAACAGCGTTTGCGATTATTTTGCAACTGTGCAGTATATAACATTTGCAAAACTTTGAATTGTTATTATTCTCTCATTTAAGCATTGATACAATCCAGAAATGAAAATCCCAGACTATCTAGACGGTTTTATTTATGTATTTATCAATACACAGTTCTAAAGGTTACACCCAATTACAGAACAGGAATATAAGTGACACATACAGTGCAATACAAGATAACAAATTAACGAAGTAATAATATATACCGAGATAACCAAAGTAATGGGTAACAGTCAAAAATATCATTCTGAGAACTTGCAGAATTACAATTGACACACATGTTATGCAGCGGTGAGTATTTCAAGACTTCGTTCGTGGTCTTGGTAAATACAACGTGTTGTCTACTCTAGACGATGGTCTAGGTACCTACATTGAAATTGAGTTTTTGCGGAATATGTGGGTCAATAATTAGGTTGTTGATAAGTTGGAACAGGAAAATTGTGGAGTGACAATCAGGACGGCAGCTTAGGCTCTTCATAGCGTGTCAAGTCAACAATGCGTCATGGGGAAAGCCAATTGGTGGATATATGTTGTCCGTTTCATAGGAGAGAAGTTTGAAGAAGCGACTCTGAACCGATTCAACCTTCTCTAGATATTTATTTATTTATTTAATGGTCATGAAAGATACAGACAGACAAGAGTCCACTAAAGTACCTACATTATTACATTTAATTTTACTTATACTTAAACATATATACTAATACTAATTTCAGACAGCAATTGAGACAAAGTAACAGAGATAAAGTGGTTTTTTGTTAGTTGTTTGCTTTTACTAATTTATGCAGAAATTATTTGATACATGAGTCGTTTGAAAGTGGTCTTTAATTTTTGGTTGGATTTGGAGAAAATATCGATTTGATCAGTGTACCTGTTAGCATTTCGAACAATTCTACATAGAGGAGAGTTTTGAGACGAATTAGTTCTCCGAAATGGTATGCGGAACAAGTGGCTAGTTTTAAGTGGCCGAATGGGAACGTTGATTTGAATTTGATTCAGTATATTAGCATTATCTACGGAATTTGAGATGATTTTGTGTAAAAATAAAATATCAGAGATTACTCTTCTACTCGATAGTGATATAATATTGAAATGTTATCTCGCATTTTCAATGTCGCCGTTGTAATTGAAATTTTGTTTGAAACAAATATATTTGACAAATTTGTTCTGAATGTTTTCCAGGCGGTTTATATACGTTTTGTATTGAGGACTCCATATAATAGAAGCGAAATTCAGCTTACTGTACACAAATGCATTATAAACACAAATTGAAGATTTGATGTTTTCGACATGTTCTCATTACATAGCCTAACATTCTTGAGGCGGAGTTCGCGATTGATTCGACATGTAGATCAAAAATCAGTTTGGAATCGAATATAATTCCTAGGCCCCTAATCTTACTAACCCTGGCTATTTGATCATTCCCTATAGAATAATCGAAGTATACCGGATTGATATTCCTTGTGAATGTGATGCAATGGCATTTTTGAAAATTCAAATATAAGTTAGACGAGTTACAATATTCACTAAGTCTATTAAGGTCATCTTGGATCTTGTGACAATCGTTTAAATTTCGTACGGTTAGGTAAAGTTTCATATCATCTGCATATAACAGGAAGTTGGCATGTTTAAAACACGACTTTATGTTATTTACATAAATGATAAAAAATAAAGGTCCCAGGTGTGATCCTTGAGGGACACCTGATGAGGAAATATACTCTTCTGAACGAAATCCTTGAACTGTTACAGATTGGGACCTATTCTTTATATAAGATTCCACCCATCTCAATAGTGAGCCTCGTACCCCAACCTCAGCAAGCCGCTCGAGAAGAAGATTATGGCTAACCTTATCGAATGCCTTGCTGAAGTCGGTGTAAATAGCGTCAACTCGTAGTCTGTGGTCCATGTTACTATATAAATATTCACTATATTCTATTAAATTAGATTCCAATGATCGCCCTGCAGAGAAACCATGCTGTTTTGATATGTTTGATCTGATGAAGGCATAGTATAACGTTTTCGATGTAGATGGGTCGGAAACACTTCAGAAATACGCGCAATGAATCCATACATTCTGTTTGCAGCAGACAGAGTGGCTTCAATATGAGGGGCAAAGGTAATTCCGTGTCGAAAATAACACCAAGATCGGTGTATGTGACAGGCCGTCGAAGGGAAATGCCGTTGATTGAATATTGATATAAAAGTGGCTGATTTCTCAAAGTGAATGTCATTACATTACATTTACTTGCATTAAGAGGAAGCTTAGTACGGAAGCACCATTGCTCAATGCGTTTCAGGTTAAGGGACAATTAAAGAGAGTCTTCTATCCCATCAATCTGAGAGAATAATTCAAGGTCATCCGCGTATACTAATCAATGACCTCAACTATGTCATTTATGAAAGCGTTGAAGAGGAGTGGTCCAAGGTTGCTTCCTTGAGGTACACCTGAGGTCAAGAGAATTAAGTATGGCCTGACTGCTCTGAATTTGTATTATTAATATATGCATCCACGAAATATCCTCATACCATAAGACTTTTTTATCCACTCATGTAAAATCTTTATTAGTGTCTGGCAATTATTTGAAACCGTTGTATTCGTCTAGCTTTCGCATATATTCTCAACTATGCATGTGGATTTGCCCTCTTCCCGTTATTCCGTTTCCTGTTGGCCTGTTTATACCGTTATCGCGTTATCCCGTTGTCCCGTTATCCCGTTATCTCGTTAAAACTGTTATCCCGTTGTCTCGTTTGGGGGGCATAATTGATTCGACAGCGAAAGTAATGCTTTGTGATGGTTTAGTCTGGACGTTGATTGTATGTCAGTCAGTCAGGCAGTCAGTCAGGACATGTAATTGTATAAAGAGTGACCCAGGGTGCGTGCAAGTTCCATAACTTTTTTTCTATCCAAGCTATCGAATTTGTTTTTAAACGGTAGGTCCGACAATGAGGATCATTCCTAAAATATATCTCCATTTATATACAGGATGTCCCAAAATAAGATACACAACTGAGTTCTGTTCTTTCAAACGGCAACCCGTCATTTCTGTTACATTTTTGGATTTGCCCCTGAATTGTCGATTTAAGGCACATGGGTTTCTTGAACTTACCTGCAATTGTTTTTCACTTATCAATTCATGTGTCTTAATAGTATCGTGCAGAAAAAATCATAACATAACATAACCATTCAATATAACTCAACCAACTTTTTTACGGTCGTTTCCTCAGAATTCAGCGTATGTTTTGAGATGCAGGCAATTTTGGAGTCCATGTTCCATCGCCTACTACGATTTTCTGAAAATGACAAACTACAAATGGCAATTACTCGACTTATTCAAATGCAATACCCTTTATTTCATTGCAGCATTAAATGGCATTTTCCAAGAGCTTTCTGGCGATATAGTGTTCGTGGGGACTACTATGTGAAGTTTGTGAGATTTGTTGCAATATAAGAATTTTTTATGGTTTTTTCGAAAGAAAAAAACATTAATCGAGTAGGTCATCGTCATAATATTTGACACATCCGTGTACTTTCAATAATTGTACGCGTCCTATTGTTAATAATGAATTCCACTTCCGAAGAAATAGTGTATATGGTTTACTGTAATGGCGAAGCTGAGAGAAATCCTTCATTAGCAAGCAGAATCTACCCTTAGAAAAAACCAGGAACAAGAATTCTGCGGGTGTCCTCATTCCAAAATATAAGATATCAGTTTGAACTCACTGGAAGTGTGTCTTATACCAAGAAGGAAATTGTTGCTGGTTGTATTAATGACGAAAATGAGTTGCAAGTTTTATTGATGCTACAGGAAAATCATATTTCACAAAGTAGTGCGAACAGAATAATATTGAAACATAAGTTCCATCCTTATCATCTGAATCTGAATCAAGAATTGTATGGTAATGATTTTGCAGATAGATTTGCGTTTTGTTTTCAAATGAATGGCATGATTGACAAGGATTACAATACTTTAAACAAAATTCTGTTTTCTGATGGAGCAACGGTAAAGCACATCGGGTTGGTCAACAGACATAATATGCAATATTATGCAATCGAAAATCATCACATAATGGTAACCTATTTGAGCATTCATAAGTAACCTTCCCTCAAAATTTTCACATTGTTTCCTGTTAATCATCCTTTCCTGTTCTTGTAAAGATTACTGGACTTGTCTGATTAACAAGGTAAAAAACGGGTTAAATCTTGTTCCCGGTCCTAAAAATATGTGCGATAGCTCATTCGATTTGAAATGACGTCTAGAAAAATGCATCTCGAGCAATTATTAGCACATAAAAAATTGCAATTGTTATTAACAAAATTAGATAAAAAAACAGATATTCAGTTTTTCGTTAATAACTCGAAAACTATTGATATTTAAGAGTTTTTGAAAACAGATCCGCATAGAGGAGGAAATTTACAATGAACAAAAATCGACGTGTGCTTTAGACCCCACGACTGAAGTAAAACTTCTTTAGCTCCATCTATATATATATATATATATATATATATATATATATATATATATATATATATATATATATATATATATATAAATATATATATATATATATATATATATATATATATATATATATATATATATATATATATATATATATGAAAGTGGGAAATTATGAAAAAGGAATTTGTGGCATAATGGACAGATTATTAAATTAAAGAAAAAAAGCATCCTCCGCAACCTTAAGCTTTCCGGACCTACGCTCTTCCCGTTTGAGCTATCGAGGCTATAAGAATCGACACATACTCGTGAACACTTTACTTCCTTTAATTTGATGTGAATGTTGGAAATGAATCGAAAAATCGAACGTGTATATATATATATATATATTTATATATATATATATATATATATATATATATATATTTATATTTATATATATATATATATATGCATATATATATATATATATATATTATTAAAGTCATGAATGATTATAAAAATAAAATAAAAATTAATTTACCCAACTCCAATAATTTGTCTTGGTTTTTGTACATGATCTATAGTGGGATTTTTTCATCATCAACTTCCATTTGATTATTGTCATGTTCAATCACGATGTCACCAATTATTTGTAATGGTGAACCTCTACAATTAATAAGTATTTTATTATTTACGTATTAGTTGAATTTTATGTTATCCTATTTTAAAAATTTGCTGAAGTAAATTGTAGAAACGCGAGGCCGAAATACGGAAGAGTAACAAGGAGAAAGAGAGAGAGAGAGAGACAAGAAAAGGACAGAGAATCAAACGCGTCCCAATGTCGAGAGTAGAATGCCGCGTATTAGTAGAGGGAGAAAATAGACAAGGAAAAACAAACGCTGCATATGACGCTACGTCGCCAGCAACTAGTATGAGATACGCACTCACCCTTGTCGAGACCGTTCGCCTCACCCGATCACACTTTCCTTAACGCTCTCGTCACGCATTCACCAGCTTACTCCCCAAGTCAAGCGTGCGTGAAGAAGTTTTACTTGAAAAATTTCGACTCCCGGAATTCTATCTCCATTATTTATAATTTTCATCCAACGCCGAAAATAGGTCTCCGTGCTGCCGTTACGGCATAAGCGCAACACCGCTGGAGACAGTATATCACATAAAATAATTTTTTTTATAGTAATAAATATCAATTTAAAAATTTAAAAAAATTATAGTGTCATCAAAACACTTGAAAGAATGAAGCCTCGTTGAAAAAAAATTGACTATTTTTCAAAAAGTTATACGATTGTTAATTAACTAATTTTTATCCAATCTGTTTTTACAAAAGTCGAAATAAAAGTTTAAATAATTGACCTATACATTTCTTTTGAGCCTTTTTATATACATACTCAACAAGATCACGTGATAAACGTTTATTAAAATTTTATATTTTGTTTGTTATATTTTTTTTTAAATGAACAAAAAATGAAATATTTTAAAAATAAATTGACAAATGTTATTATACAGTTGTTGTTGCATCTAACAATGGCACTAATCAACGTAGGAAAAACATTTTCACTTCATTTGTTAAGAAATTGTTTAAAAAATAACAAGTAAATTTTTTTTAAATAATTTTTTACCATTTTATTATCAAGACAAAATGATGTTGTTTTTAAAAAACAAAACTTAAAATATTTTTTTTAATTGTTTATAATCTTTTTTTATATTTATTTTTTAAATAAATAATTGGATTTTTTTTCCTTCAAAATTCATAATAGGCATTTCTTCATAGGTTAACAAAAAAAATATATTTTTTTTCAATAAATTAATTATTATTGAGTTTACAATTTGTTATAAACAATTTGTGACCTTCAATTAATTTTTTTCCTAAAAGTAAAAAAAAAAAATACTAAAAAAATTGTCTTCAATTTATTATAACATTTTTAAATATTGCAATCTTTTTCAGTAATTTGTTATATATGGGGTCACAAATGGTTCATAACAAATTATTAACTTAATGAATAATGGAATTATTGATAAAAAAAGTTTGTTAACTTATAGAGAATAATGATTTTTAAAGAAAAAAATGTCTTGATTAATTATTCAAACAAACAAAATTATAATAATAAACAATGAAAAAAATTATTAAGGTTTTTTTTTTTATCATTTTGTCTTGACAATGAAATGGTGAGAAATAATTCTTTAAAAATATTATACTTGTCTATTTGTTTGTAAACAATTTCTTAACAAATGAAGTAAAAATTGTTTTCCAACGTATATTGATAATCAATAAGAAGGGCTCCAAGAAGCAAGAAATGTATAGGTCATTTATTTAAACTTTTATGTCGACTTCTGTAAAAACAGAGATTGGATAAAAATTAGTTAATTAACAATCATATAACTTTTTGAAAAATCGACATAACAATGTTTTTCCAACGGGGCTTTATTCTCTCAAGTGTTTCGATGACACCCTAATTTTTTCAAATTTTAAATTAATATTGAATACTTTGAAAAAAATATTTTGTGTGATATACTGTCTCCAACGGTGTTGCGCTCATGCCGTAACGGCCGCGTGGAGACCTATTTTCGGCATTGAATAAAAATTATGAATAATGAGGATAGAATTCTGGGAGTCGTGACTTTTTTATTGGAAATTTCCTCCTCTTCAAGGATCTTGTTTTTAAAGTTCTTAAATATTGATGGTTTTTGAGTTATTAACAAAAAACTGTTTTTTTTTTTTTTCATCTTATTCTGTTAATAACAATTGCAATTTTTTATGTGCTAATAAATGCTCGAGATAAATTTTTCAAGACGTCATTCCGAATCGGATGAGCTTTCGCACATATTTTTAGGACTGGGAACAAGAATTAACCCGTTTTTGAACTTGTTTTTATTACAATTTCATTTTCTTTCCAGAATTTCATGAATGTGTCAAATTTCATGGCAACGGCCTACTCGATTTTTTTTTTTCGAAAAAATCCTAAAAATTTCTTATTTTGCAACAAATCTCGCAAATTTCAAAAATAAGACCACACAAACACTATTTCGGCAGATAGCTCTTCAAAACATGTCATCAATGATGCAATAAAATATAGGGTGTTACGTTTGAAAAAGACAACTTATTCCCATTTGTGATTTGTCATTTTCAAAAACTCGTAGTAGGCAATCGAACTACCAAGTTTCAGTTCCCTGCATATCAGAAGATGCGCTATAGCCTAAGGAATCGAATGAAAAAAAGTTGGTTCCGTTATCTTGAATGGTTCTGAAGTTATGAATTTTTCTGTGGGTCTATGTGTAGCCTGCTGAATTCAGTTTCCTTTCCTTTTTGAAGACAGCGAAAGAAAATCGATCTTTCAGAAGCCACTCCGCTTATTTTATATAGCGGTGCCTATGAGCTGCTCAGATTGATATGGGAGATAGTAAATATCGTTATCTATCAGTGAAATTCAGATAGATTCTTCAACAAGTCAAAAATTCAGAAGATACAAAGATAGATTGAGCGCCAGGTTATTTTTGATGACAAAAGCAAAATAGATTCTTGTTAAAGAATTTGATATGCGCTCCTCAGCAATTAAAAAAAGGTCTATATGATACATATAATCAAACTTATGAAAAATAACAATGTGTTGTGATTATGTTACTAGTATATTGTTATTATGATACTAGTATATCAATACTATGTGACTCTCGATGTACATTATTTTGATCTGGTTCGAACATGGGAACTCCAGAGCTCCACAAAGATGATAGTGTCACGAGACGAGTGCTAGGATGACTTTCCACATTTTGTTGCATCATGTGGCCAATCTGAGCATGGTGGGTTGCTCGATCCAGAGTTCTTTGTTGTGATCAGATGAAGCTGTGGAAAACAAACAACAACCAGTATCTCGAGAAAAATTTGGTTCGAAGATCTGAGAGTTACTTCACACAGTGAACGACTTGATGAGGGAAATTATTCTGAGGGAATCAAGTCCCATAAAACAAATGTTGGTATATTCCAACTGCAACTATGATTATACTACTTACCTATGCGATTACAAATTGACACTATAGGTAAGATTACAAATAGATCCAATGATTACATAATAAGTGAAAGTACAAAGAAATCTACGTTTGGTGAGTCAAATAAGAAAGAAAATTAATATGCTCAATTGAGAATAATAATTGATAAGATTACTATTACTTTGGAAACGTTTAAACAATGTGCCCACACATGACATTTGACGGCTGTAGAACATGTCAGTATGTGTGAGGGTTGGTATAAAAATAATCTGCTCCAAATCTATTGAAACTACCATCAGTAGATAGACTACAAGGGTTCTGGCGCAACCCCTATTTTGGGGTGGGTTTTGGCGAGTGAGTGAGGGGGTGGTTTTCGGGTGGGGGTAGGGATGATGGTGGCGGTCATGGGGGGGTTTGTGAAAAAGTGGGGGGAGGGGTGGAGGGGGGGGGGGGGCGGTCATGGGCGGTTCGTTGTGGGAGGGGTTTGTGAAAAAGATGGTGGGAGGTGGGAGAGCTGTGATAGGTCGTGGCGTGGTGATAGCCGCCGGCCGTTATCCAACAGCCGAGCAGCATATTGAAATGGGGTGTCAACCAATATCCGTCAACGGCATTGGTCGGACGGAAGTGTCACGTGATCAGTGAATGGCGGCGGCCATTTTGGAAAGTGGGAGGAGTCAGCGATGATGCGGCTATGACTCAACCGACAAGTCTTTGCAGGAATATTATCTAGGTCAGCACTTCTTATCAGTTGTTTATTTAAGCGACCGGATATCGGCGGCATCCTTTGTTTACATTGAGATAAGATATCGGCGGCGGCATCCTT